>JAJDMY020000304.1:0-50307 GCA_022345705.2 Sabuloglossum arenarium
TAACATAGTTTCGCGTTTATAAGAGTGTGGGGAGGAACAAAATCCGACAAATAACCTTCATTACGTTACTGAGTATAAGGTTGGGGGTGCCGTTTCATTTCACTCACAATTAGAGCGGCAAAAGTCAGTGTGGAAGTACCTCCAAAAACAGCGGCCAAACCCTCCCTTTCTGGATGCGAAATCACTAAGAGACTGTTTTAAGATATATATATATATTTCGCTTTTCAAAAACGCCGAGATTGTGTCCGCATCCGAGACAGAGAGCAAAGAAGAGAGAGAGATTGTAGAATAACTATCCAAAGAGAATCGAAGGGAGATAATAAAAATATAAATAAAATAAATTTAATTTAAAATGGTTGGAGATGCGGTGGTGGTGGTGGTGGTGGTGGTGGTGGTTGAGGTGATTGTTGATCATTAAAAGGAGAAACCGGATATTTTTACAATATATATGGTTTTCAGAATCAACTTACCGAAATACCAACAATTCCGAGTGGTTTGGCGTGTTATTCTCCGAAGCGCCACCGATGACTTCGTTGGACATGTCCATTCTCCATATCCTCCGAGCATTCCATCCCGCCAACCTTTAAATTCTCAGGGAGTCGAGTGAGCTGACCCCTCTCTGCCTCGAGGCGCTACGGGTGTCGGTTCGTTCGTTTGGACATTTACATTATTTCCATACCCCTCTCTGGCAGGAAGGAGGAGCAGTTGACTGAAAAGCCATCATTTCGTCACACATGGAACGAACATTCCTCTGCACACATGCATCCATCGCCAAATTTATTTATTTATTTTGTTTATTGCCACCCCAAGACCTTTCTTCCATCATGATGCATCCATCTATCTGTCATGGTTATTCCCTTCGATTGAGATATGACGCGCAGCGAAAGATGGGAAAGGAAAACTCTAGTATGGTTGTAAGAAACAGAAGTGGGCTTGGTCTTTGTGCTTTTTGGGGGAAATGCTTGGATCTCTGCATCTGTACATGCTCGCTCCTATTAACCCTGAAACAAGAAAGAGCAAAGGCAGATGACGCTCATGTGTTGTGTGCTGTGCTGTGCTGTGCTGTATTATACCTTGGACTGGGAACCAGTCCATCCGAGAAACTCCCTGACTGAAAATAGAAGCCGGGTCATCATAATGACGTTAAACAAAAGCAAAAAAAACAAGCACCAAAAAGCACCAACAAGCTTTGAATTCTTCCTGCTAAACTACCTCAAAGCTACCTAGGCTATCCTAATACAACACTGCCAAAACCCCTAGCCCTGCCGCCACGACCGCTCCACCAACCCGTATCCCTGCAGTATCGGCGACTGCACCGCCTGTGTAGATCGCTATAGTTGCACTTGCAGTCACAGAAGCCCCTGGGTAGCCTGTAGGCTTCGCGATGGTAGTGCTCGCGAGTCCGACACCATTCGGGCCAATGCTGACAGTCTGACCGTTAATGACGGTAGTGGTTGGCGTGGCGCCAGGGCCGATGTTGAAGGTCTTGCCATCGATGACGGCCGCGGTGGGGTTGACAGAGATCGTGAGGCCATCGATGGTCACAGCTGTTGCGGCGCTGCCTGGCTTCGCGATCGTGGTGCCCGCAAGCCCGATGCCGTTCGGGCCGATGCTGACGCTCTGACCGGCAATTACGGCGGTTGTTGGAGGTGCGCCAGGAGCTATGTTGAAGGTTTGACCGTCAATGACAGCTGCAGTGGGGTTGACGGAGATGGCGAGCCCATTGACTGTTGCTTGTGTCACGCTTGGGCTGGAGCCAGGGTTGTTAGGGGGGGGGCCGAAGATGGAATTGATATAAGAGGCGATTCCTGCTGAGGCGGCTGCGTCGAACTCGCTTGGGGATATTTTGTCGTGATTGCCATTACCATTGCTGTTACCATTTCCGTTGCCACTGTTACCGCTGTCGCCGTTGCCGTTGCTGCCGAAACTGGGTGGTGGTGACGAATCCTGTAACTGTGGCTGCGCCTGTACCGGGGTCTTGACGTTGCCATCAACACTCCCGTAAGTTGGAGGGGGAGTTGAGCTCGCCTGGAAGATGACCGCAGGCACCTTCTTTGTCCCCGTGACGGTGGCGGTCACGACGTCAGGGGAAGATGGTTCACCAATGACGTCAGGGGAAGGTGGTTTGCCATGGAAGTTGTCGAAAGGTTTGTCATGGTGAAATTCAGCGTAAGACGAGGATTTGGTAGAACAGGGGGGTGGCGGGAGGAATGTTGTGGTGGAGGCGTTAAAGTAGGACGATGTGCCAAACATAGTGATAGTGTAGTTGGTGACGGTAACGAAAACTGTTTCAAGGACGGTTGAGGTGCCATCGTCGGAGAAGATTGTTGAACAATTGGGATAGGCCGAGGTGGAGGTGGTAAGGGTGTTCCATGAGGAACTGGTGGTTGAGCTGGTGGAGTAGTTTGAACTCGTCGTGGTCGATGCATTCAGCGGAGGATACAATACCATACGATGAAGCACTGAGAGAATCATAAGCTATCAGCAACAATCTTCGATGCGGGCAAGTTTCTCACGATCCAAAAACTACAAAACAAAAGACAAACATTCGAGAGAAAAAAAATGCTGACTTACGATGGCGGTGGTTGCCCTCGGAATATACAACAGGAATTATGAGAGCACACACCCATAACGACCGCAGACACGAAAGATACATTGTTGTTTTTATTAACAGATTCCAATTGCGGTTGCAACACCGCCGTGAAATGAACGCGGTGAGTTGAATATATTCTCTCCTTATAATAGACTTAAAGAGTGAAACGATCTACAAAATAGACTCTCCTTAGATACGCGTAAATGATCGAATGCAAAGAAATAAAGCGAGCGTTGTGAATGAGTGAGAGAGATGCGACAAGACAAACTTCACCAGGTCCCGAGTGGTGGCGATGGTGTCAGGTACCAACGAAAATCCACAGGGACGTACTCCGTATATGAGGGAAAAGAAGAATTAGTAGGCAGACCTGCAGGCGGACAGCCTCACCCTACAACAAATCTCTCCGTCAACCACTCACATCTCGGGGGTCCAATGCTGTGATTCTCCAGCCAACGGGGATTAATCCTGCAGATGGCGTCGAAGCAAGATTGAGGTTCTGAGCGCCAATCAATCTCCTCGATGACGGATACGAGTTGGAGGTTATATATGCATCCGTGCAGTGCAGATTATATTCAGAACGTGTGTCGGGTCGGTCGGAGTAATTCGTCGGCGCGCCCTACGTAGCCCTGTTAGTATTCTGCCTCTGCTGCAGCATAAACGATCCGTACCTTACAGAGTACTTGGCTGACAAGTCAGTTAGGCTGCTATACTATCCGGACCCTGCACCGATCCACCGATCAATGCTCCTGTAGCATGGATTCTTCCCAAGTACTCTAAACTCACTCGCGAGAAGTCATGGATTGTAGGTCCTAAGCGGACGGCTACGCCATTTGGTTGGCCAGCACTGTAGATTGAACCAGACATGTCAGACAAGGCAGACAAGTCGCCCTCCCCTTCATATTTCTCGTCTCCTCAAGTTCATGGAGGATCCTAGGCGAGCACGTAGTCCGGCAGGGGACGACGCAGAGTAATGTAGAGAAGTACAGGGTGAAAAAATCGAGATGCAAATTTCCGAGTCGTGACTCTGTACTCATTCACCCACTTCCGCTCTGGACAATCACTCCGTCTTATGCATCCAGTCCAGCGATGCTTTTCTGCCATGTGTGCGTGGCGAGTCCGGCAACAAGTCGTTGTGGCGCAGGCTGAACTCACGCTCAACTTATCAGCTCGAAAGGTCAAAGGGCTGCACTCTTCCTCTACTTCAACTTCTCTGCCTGTTTCACATCGACCAGTTTCTCGGTTGCGCCTTCATCGATATCGAAATCGTCGCTCATTTTTTCCCCTTTACCCCACAGGAGCCCTTTTTCGGTTGCCGGTAACTATTCCGGGACTACCCTAGATCAAAAATATTCAAGTCTGCGGTTATCCTAGTCTAAGATAGGACGGCGAACGAAGTGCTTCCTACTCGGGAAGGCCGTTTTTATGCTTCTTGGTTGATCTGAACCATCTCCCTTCTCCACCACCATCATCGCGTACGCTTTGTCAAAATTTGTCGTTACGGCGCGGTCGCGATGATGTTGCCGTCGTCAAGTAGCATCCTTGGAATAGGTACATTAAAGCCTTCGGCCATCTTTCTCCTACTGTTGACGCTCTTTCCGATTGTGTGTGTTTCCGGTTCGATTCCAGGATTTGCAGTGCCAGCATCAACAAATTGGTGAGTTTCAAAATACAAGACAGACTGCGAGGCAAACAGAAATGGCATGGCAAACTGACGTGCTCGATGGTAAAAGGTACGGGTACGATGGGCTATGGAGCGCGTGAGTACTGGTCCGGTCTCAGCTGTGGGGGTATCCGTTCAGCTACTAATCTACCTCTCGTAGCGTCTCGATACGTGTTGGGTCACCACCTCAATGGGTGGACGTCTATGTTAGCACGGCGAGCCTGGAGACCTGGGTGGTCGGTCTTGGTGGATGCGATACATGTAGGCACGCCTATGATTTCCACGTCGCTCCCTTTGCAAAATTTCAAATTGATCGTGGGTGGTCAAATTCGCCCTGTTGAGGTGCCGAGTTGGGTTGGAATTGAACGTGGACGGGAAGAGATCTCGTGCCACGGGCATAGGGGATGGACCAACGTTTTTGCTATTGATACCTAATGTCAACGGATATTGTTGCTGACATCAATTGATTATAGCTGTGGTGTGTAGGAATAAACGTGGTGGTCTCTTCAATCAAAGCTTGTCAAGCACCTGGCAAAATGTTGGCTATTATGAATTGGGCCTTGATCAAGAGCTTGGCATCGCGGGCGCGGCCCTATATGGATATGACAATGTTGACTTCCTGGACCAGTTGATTACGCCCGGGCAGATAGTGGGGATCATAAATACGACAGAGTACTGGCTGGGTTTCGTGGGACTTGGCGTCCGACCGTCAAACTTCACCTCGGACAATAGGCCGAGTCTGCTGGCCTCTTTGGTGACTGCGAAGAAAGTACCCAGTAAGAGTTATGGGTATACTGCTGGCGCTTCCTATCGTACGTGCGAATGATGTTGAAGCAATCTCTTGAAAGATTGATCTAACAGTTTGCAGGCCTCAAGAGTGTCCCAGCCTCCCTGACCTTAGGCGGGTATGATACAAGGAGATTCATCCCGCACAACATAAGCTTCCAGTTGGATCCTGACCAGAGACCACTGACCTCCGTAAACCAGATCTCTGTTTCCTCATCACCCTCATCTGGTAGCGGACCATCGTGGCCTTCAGATACCTTCGAGTTGCTGGGCGCGGCAGATGCTGCGTTGATGGTAATTGACTCGTCGACACCTTATCTATGGCTCCCTGAATCGGTCTGCCTAAAATTTGAAAAGGCGCTAAATTTAGTCTATGATAATAATATGGGTCTTTACGTCTATCCAAATGCCTCGACTGCCACGAACACGTTGGAGAATTGGAATTTGACCTTTACCTTCACGCTCGCTGACCTCCCACGAACGACAAAGGCAAAGGAAGTTAATATCACCTTGCCATACGACTCGTTCAATCTCCAACTCACATACCCTTTCCCAGGACTAGCTAATACCACGAACGCGTCACCTCCGACCAGCTACTTCCCCCTTCGCAAAGCGGCAAACAGCACGCAGTACACTCTTGGCCGTGTCTTCCTGCAGGAGGCTTACCTGAAACTGGACTACGAACGAAACAATTTTTCTGTTTTTCAGGCTGTTTTCAACGCGGACGCCCTTAGCAACATAAACATCGTCAGCATCCCTTCGAACAGCACAGGGTCTAGTTCTTCAGGGGCTACTGGTGGTTATCTCAGCATTGCTGCAATTGCTGGAATTGCGGTTGGGGCTGTGGTTTTGATCGCCGCCTGTGTTGGCCTCTTGTTGTGGTGGCGGCGTCGCGGTCGGGAAGCTTCACCACATGAAATAGACGGCGAGGAGAAGAATCGTAGAAGCTGGGCGTTTAGAAGGAAATCTCGAAGGTTAAGCAATAATGCAATGGAGCTTGAAGCCGATCACAGGCTACCAGTCGAAGTCGACGCTGCGAACAGAATGGAACTAGAGGGGAATTCAGCTGTCCTTGTAGAACTCCAGGGGGATGATGGAATGTCATATGCGAATTCTTCTGGTAAAGGTGGTGGTTTGGCCGTGTCCGCTTACGAGGAGGCCAACCGTAAACACCACCGCAGCGAGCTGCACGAGGATACAACTAGCTATCCAAAGAGAAGCCCCGATGGCACGGCTGTCGTTGGTGGCGTCCGCGAGCATTATTACCCCATGCCCTCCTCGCCGGCCTCTCCGGGGCCTGGGGGATATGTAGTGCCGAACTCGCCGCACTCTATGTATTCGTCAAATGAAGACCAGATATATCGATCGAATAGTCGGAACAGCAGATTTAGAGAGGAGATGGTCGGTGGCGGTCATGGAGGCGGTCATCCTGAGCAAGATCATCAAGCTCGGTTGACTCCGACGTACGGTGGTTGGGGATCACGATAGCACTAATGCTTGAAGAATTTACTCCTCATCTGTGGTTTCATAACTGTTTTCGTATATATATCACCCACGCCGTTCTGGTAATGATTTTTCTTTGGCATTGGCGTAGCGGTGATGTGTGAAGATAGCCTTTCTTTATCTTTTCTCATTTCTTGCGCAGTTATAAGCTCCCTGCATAGGCCTGCATAGTTTGGATGGATTGAACTGACCTTGAAGAACAAAAGGCGGAATCAGGGTCGCCGGTCATGGTGGCGCAGTGGGTGCTAAAAATCTTACATCCTTTAACTTGGGATCTACATAATCAATTTATATTTTGTCCATGTTACTTAGAGTAGTTTACCCGCAATAATTGATAGCGGCCGGTTGAACGCGTCTGCCATTTTGGTCTGTCCAGCTCGCCCTATGTTCAGACCTAAATTCTGCCATCCTCTTTCCAACAAACTGCACAACAACCATAAAGAAACTATAAAGCTCGTGTTTGCCGTCGAATAAAAGCCTCGACTGACCCAGAATCTCACCTGGCTCAGTCCTCAGCGATCTCCAACCACACCCGTCCAAAAATTATATGCAACCCGAGTCCTCTGACGCTGACCAACTAGTAAACGTATCAATCGACACACCTGTACGATCCCAACAAGACTTTCATCATGGACGCCCACAAGATCAGCATTTTCAGCAGCAGCAGCAGCAGCAATGCCGCGTACGAATTCCTCATAGCAAAGAAAGGGGCGATAGTCCTGCTGGTGGCGACGAAGATGAAGAGCAAGAGGAGGACAGCAACACGACGCGAGATAAGGATGCTAAAAGGGAGTTGTCCGGGAACGGACTGTGCGGATTGAATTCAAGAGAATTAAATACGCCGTTGCGTAAGGCACACTCATCTGTCAATCGTATTACGGAGTACGAGAGAGCGTCTTCATTACCTTCGAGGAAGAATGCTGGGCCTGCTTTTAGGGTTGTTGGAAAAGGGAAGACAAACGCTAGCAGTGTGTACGCGTCGATATACAGGTTTCCAAATGGTGATTAGGATTCTTGGGAATGCATCTATGGATTAGCAGCACGTCTTGCTAACTGTGTCTTTTGACAGAGGTCCTGACGCACATGCTATCGCACCTCCCACCATCTTCGCTATCGTCCGTCGCGCTGGTGTCCCGGAGATTCTATAGCTTGGTGACCACGCCGCACGCGTGGAGAATCGCGTTCTCGCGGTTCTTTCCTGGCCCGGATGCTACTCTTTCGTTACTCGATGGTGTGCAGATACGGCCTGGGATGTCATCTGATGGCGGGCTCTGTGGACGGGCTGGTAGCAGCGATAACGCGGACGATGAGGTGCGCTCAGAACATCGAGTATTCACGAGACTCACGGCGCTTGCCTCATGGAGGAGTGAGTATATACTCCGGACTAGACTCCTAAGATCCTTGGTACGCGGGAAACCAAGGGAGGCGGAAGGCAATCCATCGTTGCCACGCTCGAGTTCCGATCACAGCCCTCCGAGCGTCGTGACATTTTATACCCAGCTGGGATCCTTGGTAAACCATATGCACGTTAGCTTCGGGAATGGGCCTAGCTCGCGGTATCCTCGTTTCATGGCTGGTGCAGATGAAGTTGGAACCGCCTCGGTCAGAAACCTATATGTTTTGAGGTCGGAGAACTGGGGTCCTTCAGATCCGACAGAGTTCGTTCAGTTCGACGCGTTGGACCCCGGGTGTACGCCCTGGGGTCTAGGTTCTGGCGATGTCGTTGCGGTTCCGAATGTTATGGATCTCAGTCAGCCATTTGGGATGATTTATGGAGAAGGGTTTCCAGGCGGCCGAGCCTACTTTCGGTCGATGGAAGAGATGAAAGGGAGGTATCTGACTGCCTCAGTGGAGGCCCCCGTGCCGGAGCTGGGAATCCCGAAGATCGAGTCTTTGTCTGAGGCAGTTTGTTCTGTTTGGATTGCGAAGTCTTCCAGTGTCCGACTAGTGACCGAAGGTCTTGTCGATATGCTGGCTGGCTCGTCATGTGGCGTGCTGACTGCCTACTCTTTCGGTACAGATAGTCTCTCTGATCTACGTATTGGCCGCGGGGAAGTTACTTGTCGCTGGATGCTCAGCCCTGGCGTACCCATCATTGGCATTCGAGTAGACGACTCCTATAGCGCGAAGCGTCGGGCTCAGGGCCGTATCTGGGCTGTGGCGGTAAATGCCCTAGGGGAGATCTTCTATCTCAATGACATCCCTAGGCGTGGACCTGTTGACCGTAGCATCAAAATGGATGAGAACCAGCTTTGGAAACGTGCCTGGGAAGCTGGACGTACTGTCCACTGGTCCTTGGCAGAGCCCACCCGGCGGGTAGCACGGGTTGACCCGTATAGGGACATGAAGGAAGACTGGAGCTATTCCCCGAGGTCATCTTGGAATGGCATAAATCCTACCAAGGAGCAGCTGGTATCTGAGACCCAAGAGATTACAAGATTTCTTACCTTCAAGCCGGTACACTTTCGTAAAGTTTGTGAAGGTTGGGATATGAGGAGGAGGATTGAGGTCGATTTTGCTGGTGATGACGGGAGTGGAGGTGGTGAGGCCGTCTTTGTGTTTGGTTGTGCGCTTGATGAAGGAAATGTTGCTGGCATCAGGCGATTCATTCATTGCAAAAGTAAGGAAGGGAATGATGGGGTTGAGAGTGCTGAACAAGAGAATTCTTCTCCTATTATTCCAGCATGGCAGCCGAAGGATTCGTTGTTTGGTGGTCTTATTGAACGGACGGCGATATCATCATCATCTCGTTCAGCATCACCTTCGTCTGATCTGGTAGGCTGCCCACAGACTCACGGAGAACCCCTGGAGCACTGGTGGACAACAGAGCTGTCCCTACCCAATCTCAAGTCCATCCAGATTACCACCACCGCGATTGACATGTCGAATACTGCCTTGCTCACGGCCTCTGAAGATCCTCTGCTAGGCATGTCAAGTCTGTCTACTGCGTCCTCTCCTATGTGCACTCCTCTCGAACAGGTCTCACAAATATCTGGCCCTTCCGGTGTGCCTGGCCAACGAGCTCGCTTCATAGCTGCTGGCACAGCCACTGGCTTGGTCCTTGTGTGGAATATGCGAGGTCCTATGTCCAAGACACCTGAGATGATCAACACAATTCCACCAGTCCGGATCATACATACCGACTCCCCGCAGATCTCCTGCTTGGCCCTTTCCGCACTATACCTTGTACATGGCGGGAATGACGGCTTGGTACAGACCTGGGACCCATTGGCTTCTAGCATGCAGCCAATCCGCACGCTCAATTCGCGATTCTCGTCCCGCGCCCGGAGACACCTCATGCAAGCCGAAGCGTCCGCACAGGGTGTGGGTGTGAATCTCTACGCGGCTGGCGCCATCTGCCTTGACCCCGACCCGACCGTCTTGCGTGGCACGGTCTCCCTGGGAACATATCTACGCTACTGGAGCTACAACTCCTCCACCGCTGACCAATATACAGGTCGCAAACGGCGTCTCCGGCGCAGCGAGCGTGGGAGCAACCACAGCGGTGAGAGGTTTTCCGGGACGGGGAGAGGAGCACTAGCGGACTACATCGAGAACGAGAAGCTGGAGCTTGCGCGGGAGAAGGAGTCCCGGAGGAAGGAAAGAGAGAGGCTGGCGGGCAGGTTTGGGGTTGGCCTGTTGGGCAGTGAGGAGGAGGTTTTGGCTTATGCGAGGATGTTGAGCGAGGAGACGTTCCGCGCAGATGAGGAGAGGAAGAGGAACGAAAGGGAAGGCGAAAAGGACTGTGCCGGGTTGAGTGACGCTCCTTCTGATGGCGCCATATGGAGCAGCGAGACTGTCACCCCTGAAGGCAGCGTTGTCGGTTGGAATAGCGTTTTAGGAAACAGCCCCCCTACTGCTTCTACGAGCACCGAGGACGAAATAGACCCCGACATCGCCGAAGCGATCAGACTCTCCCTCCTCACGCACCAGAAATCCAGTCATAGCAGCAGCAGCAGCAGCAATCCCGCGCCCGCCGCCACCAACAACACCACATTCCCGATCAAGTACCTCGCCCGCTGCTCTCCTTCCTCGTCCCCGTCCCACCGAATCCAGCGGGATGACGACCTGGAATTTGCTTTGAGGTTGAGTCTCGGGGAAGAAAGGGGGGTTGATGCAGAGGAAGAGGAGTTTCCTGCGCTGGGAGCATCGGCGAGGAAGGGTGGGAGTCCAGGAGCTGGAAAGGGTAAGGGAAAGAGGAGGGTTTCTTGAGGGAGGATGAAACGATAGGGGATATGGATGTGAAGGGGATTTGTGGTGCTGTTTCCTGATAGCATGTCTGTTTAATATCGTCAACCCGCCTTAATTAGCCCCCTTTCTCTATTATTTTGCTTTTGTATTCTGCTTGAAGGCCTGTCCGTGGTATTTGCAATTTATTTCACTACCCCGTTTCCCCGTAAAAAATCCCTTAATAGACAAGAATCCACTTTTCTATTCGGCTTTGCTTTTAGAACCGTTTGTAGTAGCTTAGTTTACAGTCCAGATAAAGGATTAAAAATGCAGATGCTTTTTAGAGGGGATACATCTATACAAACATTGTATTTCTACGGTTCCAAGCAGCATCTCTACATAACCCAAGCCGAATACTAGCCGTCTACGTACTCCAAATCTCCTCCCAATTCCGAAACCTATCCACTCCATTCGCCACCCTCCCGAACCTCACAGGATGGTCCGAATCCGGGTCTGGAAGCTTCATAAAGTCCTTCACCATCCACGGGACTTCCTCCCTGATATGGCTGACGCAGATCAAAGCTTGTTCGTCGTTTAGACCCCTTAGGCGTACTTTATTTATCATGTTTAGGATACTATCCCGCATGGGCCTTCGGGGCTTCTGATACCCTGGATTCTCATTTTGGTACTTTTCTGTGTCGGCTGGTGCCGTTGCTGGCGCAAAAGTCTTGGTCTCGCCATATGCTAGAAACAGCATGCATTTATCCCTCACGAAATCGTCCATGCCCGAGAATGCTTCGTCGAGGATGACGATGTCTGGTTTTTTGATGACGGCGCGGAGGAATAGAGCAACGCGTTGGGCGGAGAAAGGGAGATCGCTGAAGAGGAGGGTGTCTGCCCAGTCGAGGTCCGTGGAGAAGAATTCTTCAATTTCGAGGGCTAGGACTTCTTGCTGTGTTAGTTTTTTCATCCTTGAGGTCCGCTTTGGCGTTGGCTCTGAAAGCCTGGAGTAATCGCGGATGGTACGGTCGGTTGTAAGTTGTGATTCCTCTGATATCGGTGGTGGCGAGAAGCCCGGATTCAGTTCCGCCTCAAACCACCGCAGACAAGCATCTACATCTCGGTCTCGGCTTCTGTCTAGGATCGGCTTGCTTAAGAATGTGTCTGCCCAGGCGTTCTCGAGAACTTGTCGCACAGTGAGGTGTTTGGGGAAGAATGCGTGGATCTCGGGTGAAGAGTGCCCGATTCGAGCTTGGATGTCGAATATTGGGATGCCAGTCAGCCCTGGGGTAGGTAGTCGAGAACGTCCGAATAGGAGGATGGGCTGGGAGTAGGTTTGAGGGTGGTCGGAGCAGATCAATGATAGGATTGTGGTTTTACCGGACCCTAAGGGCGTAGAATGGATGAGCTGGGGAATTTCAAAGCTGAACGGATTATCCGCGTTTACCATTAGGTCCAAATATTCCCCACCTCTCACCTCTCCTCACTTTCCACCAGAGTCCTTGCTTGAGTCCCTTTTTAAGTCTTGTTTTCTGCTTCCTGTGGATCGTCTCCAGCAATTTCCCTACAACTTCTTTCTCTCCATATCTGACTGTGACCCCATTCATCTCAACCAATGGCTCGCCTAGTTTCTCGTTCTCTCCTGAAGCTTCTTCTCCTTCAGCTACGTTTCCGCCAAATGGGTAAACCCCAGACCTTCTCCATAGGTGTTTAGTCTCCGAACCCTCTTCTATCACACCATCAGCCGTCAATACGCGACCTATTTCGTGCATTAAGGGCACCGGGTAAAGGTGCCCAGAGGACTTCTCAGAGAGTAGTTTTCTCAATTCATGGAGGACGTCGTCTTTGGCGCCTTGATGCGCGATAGTCAAATCTGGGCCGAGGTAGATGAGATGGGTTATCCAGTCCGGTATCGGGTCTTGAGGGCGCAGAGTGAGGATGAGACGTGGAGAGCAAGAGACAGCAAGGCGGCCTAGGAGTGGTGAGAGTGTTGTAAGTGTTGGTGGGTCGAGCCCCACTAATTTGAATATCGGTAAACACAAGAGCAGTTTCAATGATGCTGGTGAGACTTACTGAATGGCTCGTCTAGTAATAGCATCTCAGGTCTCCCCAAAAGCGCTCTTGCTATTCTGGCTCTGCGTGTCTGACCATTGCTGAGGTTCCCTACGGGTAGTCCAAGAAGATCTTTTAACTTCAAGTCCTCGACAACCGTCTCAAGTAATCTATCCCGCACTTCCCTGTCCCCAGAGCCGGGCCCATCCTCTACAGGATTGAGCTCCGTGTGTCCTCGTAGATAATCCAGCAACGAGAAGTCAGTTTCCTCTCTCCGGCTCTCGTACCGAGCACTCAGATACGACCCTCGTGTGTCCCGACTTCCAAGACCGCCAGTCTCGCCAGTAAATCCAACATACTGAATTGCATGGCCTGGAAACCGCAATCGATGGTCCTTCCTCGCTATTTCCTCCGAGCTCAGGTGCGGAAAGGAGCGACCATCGGGAGGAAAGCACAAATGCTGTCCACGCAAGATCTCGAGTAATGTAGTCTTTCCAGATGAAGAAGGACCGACGATTGACCAATGCTGCTGAACCGTCGAAGCTGAAGAAAGTTCAATATTCAAATTGGGGAATAGTGGTGGATTCGGGCTTGCAGCAAGACTGGGGTTAGGTATGGAGGCGGGATGATGGCGGTAGAAGGTCGAATTTTTGATTTGTATTATCGGTGGCCCAGAGCGGCCAGCGGAGCAGCCATGAGTCCAGACAAAAGGCGAAGCGTGAAAGAGGAGTGGTGAAGGTCTTCGCATGACAATGGAGATTCTGAAGATTTGCGCAAAAGAAAGAAACTCGCTGTCGGGATCTTGTCGGCAGGGTAACCGCGCGTGATGGTTCTTAAGGAGGTAGGCAGAATACTCCGTAGCAGCGCTTCTTCTCCAAGCTATACTGGCCGAGTCGGTTTCAGGCGCGCTTAGTTGAGGCAAGGGAGCTGGACAGGCCAGCGTATATACACACCTTGTGCTGGATCATCGAAGAGATTGATAAACATGGTAGAACCGGTGAGTCAGTCCCTCATTGCAAGACCCAGCTCATCGTCTCAGCAGTTCTCGGGGTTTGAGTTTCTCTCGCTTCCCCCAGAGATCCGGAATATGATCTACTACCAAGTTTTCACATTCCCTGATGAAATACGACCTCTCGAGTGGAGGACAAGAATGGATGCGGCCAACGACATCTGGCATTACACGCGGCTGGTGTGGCCTTTCGCCGGCTTCTTGCGGGTATCACGCCAATTGTCGCTGGAGGCATGCGCTGTTCTGTACGGCTCAAACCACTTCCATCTCCTTTCCCCATCTTGCTACAGGATTACGCGCTTCCTCGAGAGGATTGGGGACAAGAATCGGCGTAGCATCCAATCCATGAAGATAGATTGGGTCTATGGAGTCTTGGAATGTACGGAGGGAGGTGGTGTGGGGGGCATTATTGATGTCCTGGATGATACCTGGATAAATATAGGCGAAGAGAGAAATCCGTTCTGGGATGGCTTCCTCGAAACCCTCTTAAAATTCAGGAATGAAACAATCCTCAACATTCGGTTAAGTCTTGAGCATCTCGCTCGAGGCCATGGTCTCAGAGAGCTCACTCTTGTCATCCCGGGTAGAGACGCTGGAGACCTCAGAGTAGACCGGTACGATGAAGAATCCGGAGAAGAGAGACCCGAGATGCAATATTTTGGATTCGAGCTGCTACACCACCACAAAGAACTACAACACGCTTTAGAAAGCATTCGTGGCTTGGAGAAGTTGACCATCGGACATACTGTCTGCCTTGGAATGGTGGAGCAGATTGCAAGGAAGATGGGTGTTCGAGACCTGACTGTGACATGGACAGATTCGGACATGCCAGAATACGAGAGCGACATGGAGGATGAAGTTGCGATAGCAAACGATGGATGGAACGTGGATCACGTCGAAAGAAATGCGCACAAAGTTATCAACGGCCCAGACTACAGTAGATGCAGTGATAGGTTGATCGCCTGGCAGCATTGTTCGTGTGACAAATGTCAAGGTCGATGAGGCCAACGGAGAAACATATTTGATTGAGTATATTTGGTGGTTGATAGTCCTTCAGAGTTTTACTCCCTTAATCCAATGTTGTATTGATAGCCTTCGCTCCACCGAGCCTGACAGTTCGGTGTCGCTGAACAGGCTTTTTGATAGAGAAGTTGATATTGTTTACCGAACAAGACGCCCAGGCAATGAGACAGTCGTAGCACATGAATGCCATCCACGCAAAAGACCAACAACTCCGAACCCTCTCTCAAGCAATGCGTAAAACCTTGAACGACAACATTATCCCCTGATCTATTTACAAAGTCACAGTCATATCGTCATCGTCAGTCGGAGTAAAGATCTTCATATTCCGCCACCTGGGAAGAGCACACGGAAACATCCCGCATCAGTATATTTTGATTAACCGACAACGGGAAAAGCATTCGTTGCTCCAGGAAGGCCTCACGAACCTGACCGATGTGTCTCAACATGGTATGATGCTTCAGATGGAGCCCGCTGTTGGCTCCTCTTCAACGAGATCGCCCGTCGTCTGAGACCGAGATATATGCCGCCGACGCCGAAAAGCATGAAGACGGGAACGGTTCTTCGACTGAACAATTACTTACGTTGGCATGGCTTGGTTCTTTTCTCCTTCAAGGGAGCGTGGGAAAATGACAATGGGGAGAAGATAAGATGGGAATATTGCGAAGCTGGACTGGCTTACTTGAAGATAGCCATCATGATCACAGGTCTTTGCAACTTGTAGGAATGATGTATTTTCGAGACTGGTCGATGAAGGACAGCGAAAGACAGTATCACGACGGTGCATGCGGGAGAGAGGCCGTTGAGGTGGTGAGACAGGGTTCGTCAACGATTTCATTCAATGGTGTTGGAATGCAGGCAAGCACGCGACAGATTTGGAGTTTGGCAGTGCAACAAAAGTTGCACGGGTGCACAGGCTTGTCTGTACGTATCGCCACCTACGCCCATACGCAGCGTAAGCATAAGCGAACCCGAACCGAATATCTGGGCTTCCAAACCATCGGATATCAGAACATTGGCGGCCTCCAGGCTATGATGAATATCGTTTTAGGGCGATTTAGGTTTCCATGCATAAAGCATGCAAGAGCGGTACATCTCGGGAATCCCGAGAAGTGCACCGCCCATTCATCAGGGAGCAAACCATCAGAACCTCTCGAATTCCCAGCCACTATCTCAAATGCATCAGCCACGATCCCCCACTTCCTCCAATGATACCGCGATAAAGTAGTTGGCCCTACAACCGCCAACACCAACATCAGATCGTCTAGCCACCCGTGTTTGTTTGCGATTGAGACTTTGCTCTCCATAACTAGGAGGTCGTCCGGGCATTGTCGGCGCCTTCTCCAGCCTCCGAGAGATACGAGATGCAATTGCAGATCGTCCTGAGACAGATTAGCCTGCCTGCTGGAGTATTGTGCGAATGCAAGAGTTACATCGCTGATGGACAACAGAACGACGATGCAGTGGGTTTGTTCTTTGCATCTTTCCGACAGAAAAATAATCGGAGCTAATGATGGGCGTGTCTTGCGGTATGGGGGCTGAGTGGGAAGCATTGACAGCAGCTGACATGGATACGCGGCTGAAGCGACAGAGAGCGGCTTTACTGGTTGAATGGGTGGTTCACGTCGTTCACGCCCGTTGGGTCTCTTTGACGTGCCCGAGACGTCCCGTTCTGACTCAATGGAGAAGTAGCTCTACCTTTCTTCCCCCGCGAGCGAGTTCTCTGCCTTGCTGCATGCATGAAGCAGCTTTTGACAGTGTACCCGTTGTCAGCCTCGAATACCGCCACATTGTTGGGGTTGCTCTGCAAGCTATCCCGTCTTTTTTTCATTTGCAAGGTGATCACCTATAAAGCTCGATGAGCTCCTATCAGTATTGAATGCCAATTTTCATTCATCTTCTCCATCAGCGGCATCTCACATCTTCTTTATTGCTTCGATTCTTTCAATATCTTGCTGTTGCTGCTACTGAGCCTTTCAGCCTTGCTCAAGTTAGACCGCCTCTGCGGCCGTCCAGAAGTTGCGAGTTTCTAATCGACTCTACAAGCAACGGTATAAAGATACCCTTTATAACGCCAATACATGTGGCCCTTGTTGTTAATTGATATCGAGGTGGGCTAGGAACACCCAAAACCAGCAATCATGAATACTTCATTATTCCTACCGGAGGACGACGAGCTCATGGAGACGCCGACAGACTCTCCTCGAACTAATCCACATGGGGCAGATTTGGATTATCAGACAGAAGTGGCGGCGTCGATGGATGAGCTTGAAAACCTCGGTGAAGATGACAGTCTAGAAGGGATCGATCAATATCCCTTTGATAAACACCAGACATATCGGGAGGCCTCATCAACTGTGGGTACCAGTAACGAGAACTCTCTGCCCAGTCCCAAAATCCAGCAGACCCTCGAAAAAACGCTAAAGATATTCCAGGAAGCAGCTCACTATTCACTGGAAAAGAGGAACCGGCTTCCACTCCTGAACTATGAGGATGGAGATACTCTGGTTTTTATCGACCCTCCTCCCGTAACAAGAAAGGGTGGTGATCGGCCCAGGCATGACCGCCAATGGATTCCAGAGGATAATGTACCACACCGCATGCACAGTGAACGGCTGATGGCTACAGGCTCCACTTACCTCATGGAAGCTCTAGGACCAACGAAACAATTCCGGGTTCTTCGACGACGGAAGCTCACGCAATCCTCGCTTCCTCCAGGAGTCAAATTTGTCATCGATCTGACGCCCCCAGAAGAGGGGGATATAGCTGTTGAGCTGACCACCGAGCTATCATGTTCCAAAGGTATCCGATCTTGGTTTAGTACCGAGAAGCGGTGGGGCGTACGGGAGGATCTCGTTGGCGGCCATGATGATATTGAAGAAATGAACATCATCCTGAAGGCCCGAGGTTCTGTTCCTGTCCAGCCCATCATAAAATCGGAGGAAGACAAAACTACAGCTGCTGCTGCCGCACAGAGACAGAAACCTTTAATCCCGATGGATTATACTGCGACTCGACACCGCTCGTCGATTGAGCGCGTACTCCGTGTCATCGAAGGGCTCGACCCCATCATAGATTCCGCACCAAAGATGTGGTCAGTGTTCTGCGTTGCGAAATTCCTCGACTGCACATCTGTAGTCAAGGACTACATCCTCTGCTGGCTCTATGCAGAAGGGAATGCTCGATTCATCGAGATTCTTCCCGAAGTCTCCCTGAAGATTGCAGAAGGATTGCAAAATCAGATGTTATGCCGGGATGCCTTCAGTGTCCTTGTGGGCGAAGCAGCATTGGCTAGTGCAAGAGAGGGTGCCCCTGGCGGTTCCCGTAGGCCGAGGGCTCGTCGTGGGGGTGAAGAGCTGGATTTAGATTCATTCATCACAAGAGTGGAGTATGCATCTAAAGCTTTTGCAGAGAGGGTCTACGCGACATTCCAAGAGCTTGCGGAAGGAAAATGGATAACCGAAATAGCAGAATACCGGAAGCTCATGCTGTTCCTGAAGAATCGTACGAACGACAATAACTCTCTCGCATGGGAGCTTACCGAGGCACTTCGCAGTTTTATACGAGATCGTGTATATTCTGGGCTCTATGCACGCCAATACTCTGAGTTCTTTGCATCCCAAGACGACTTTGACACCCCTTCCATCCTCGCCGGAGATCTTGTCGGAGAGAATCTATTCTCGTTTAAGTCGCTTAAAAATGTCTACAGTTATCTCAAATTTAAGGAGGCCCAGCTCACTCGAACCCGCTGGCTCCAATTGCTAGATCCGGAATTGCTGGCCGAGAACTTCCATGGTCGTTCATACAATGATATGCCGGTAAGCTTCAAGGGGACGACCTGGCAAGGGTTGCTTTGGGAGACGGAGAGATTTAATAGATTAGCCATTGAAATGGCCGCCAAAAGTCCGAGGAAGCCCAAACCTGCCGAGCCCGCCATGGTCAACCCTAGGGACATTTTTGGCTCTGGTGCTGGAGCCTCAGCCGAGAGAGACGCAAAGAGTACCTGTTGCCTACCGATTATACCAAAGCACTTCCGGAAAGCCTTCCTTCCAGCGGCCCCAGACACCGTAACTACGAACTTACCGGTACGGCCAAAAAGTAGCCTACTCTGGCTCAAACCATTGACTCCTTCGACCTGGTTAGGTATACCCAAGCCTTCAAGCTCGCTCGAATCGGGAGAGTCGGCTGGACATACTGCTGACCAGCTGAAAACCGCCAGCCAACTAGAAATCGCCAATGCACAGCAAATCCATGTGTCAGGCGAAGACTCGGGTATGGACGATGTTCTGCAAGCTCTGGAGACCTATATTCAAGTAGAAAATCTGGATGCCATGCAGACAGATTCTGGGGAACTGAGCTGGAATGACGACGCCGTAGGGCAAGAAGAGCACAAGTACGATGACTACCATTCTCAACACAAGTCACGGCCCTTCAATCTTTTCAATTTCCTGGAGCAGTGCAAAACCCATATCCACAGCGTGGCGAAGACTATGGTTAACCAGGACGTCGAATTCGACCCCGCGGTCACCGACACCCTCCTCTGCCTCAACGAAAACGAGTGGAAGTATCTTCCTCTCTACGCGGGAGGCAACGACGACGGTTCCGGCGGTGTCTTTGATCAGCCAATCCCCAACTCTACGACGGGACCTATTGGTCCTGGGCCAAAATACCATACTGGGATGAGCAGCGCGGCAAGCAGCGAGTTTGACATGATCGACGGGAATAGTGCGGCTTCAAGCTCGTTCGACACCTCCATGGGGGTGGAAGACGGTTATAGTGATCACTTGGATCGAAGGGCTGTTTATTCTGATGATGGATCTTGCAGTTCTGATTTTAAAGGCAAGGGGAAGGCTAAAGAAGGCGATGCGGAGGCAGATGATGCGATTGTAGGGTATGGCGTAGATGATGGAGACTTTAATGTTGAGGACGACTTGATGCTTTTCTCGTGATCTCATCACTTATCCATATTTTCCTTTCTGTTTTACGTATTTTTCTTTTGTTTTCGTTTGTTTCTGTGCATCGAAAAGATCTACTTTTTAGCTCTTGACTAGGCGTCAAAATGGATGGATATTCACAAGGCGTGCGGTATTTCCCTTGGTTCAGGGGGGAATAAAAGGATGGACATGACCTAGGATAAAGGAACGAGTATGACCTATAACGATATAACATTTTTTGGAACTTTCCCACCCATCTTGGGGATTTTCTGCTATACAAAAGAATGAAAGCTGTTTGAGAATGAACTCGTGATGTATTCGTACAGCAAAAGAAACTCGTGATAAAGCCCAGTAGCGCCGCCGGATATAGACATGCAAGCGCCGTGGAGGATGTACTGAGCCGTTAAAGGAGAAATACAAGAGCAAGACGCTTGGGAGATCCAGATATTGTAACAAGACACAGACATACTCCTCTTTTCGGGTTTAGCCAACGCATCTTTGCCAGCCTGGGAGGGATGTCAGCACCGATTCGAGAAGAGAAGAAATGAGGTTTGAGAACATACCAGGAAGCCCACACCCGAAGCCCACAAAAAGATACACCAAAAACAACACCACAAACACCAAAAGCACCATCAACTTAACATTCTTCCACCACATCCTACGCCTCAACCCACGACTCCTCACCCGAAACTCCTGCGCGGATCCCCCCAACCTATCCGTCTTATCAACCAACAAATCAATCCTCTCTCCCCTCTCCAGCACCCTCTCAATATTCTGCGTCATGATGCCCCTCACATCCTCAATCTCAGCATTCACATTCTCAATCGCATCATCCTGTCCACCCTTCGTGGTGCCGTATTCGATCATCAAGCTCTTGAGCACGGCATTGAAACCCGCAGCGCCGTATGGAGGAAGCGCAGCGAAATCCGTGGATTCGGGCGGGTGTGCAGAGAGGAATCGCTTCTTTATCTCGAAGAGATAGCCGAAGGGAATGCGTCGTCCGAGATCGCTGCGCGCGATCACGAGGTATGTCAATCCGCCGGCGGTGGGCGACGAGGCTGGGTGTTCGGAGGGAGCGGAGGAGATGTAGTGGGTGAAGTTTTGGTTGTGGGTGTAGGTTAGTTTTTGAGGGGATGAGTGGTCGATCTTTGGGAGGATGAGGGAGGCAAGGGAGGAGGTGCCGCCTCCGGTGGACGTGGAGTGTTCGCTGAGGATTGTGGTGTTGTAGGCGATGCAGGAGCTGGTCATGGAGGTTAGGGGTGGGGCCTTCGAGGGAGGCTTTGGGGTAGATGGTTACGTACTAGAGAAGCGGAGTTGCATTTGAGGATGAGGAGGAGGCCATCTTGATGAAGGCAAGTTTGGCTACTACAATGGTGGTTGAGAAATTCCTGCGGAATAGTTTAAATACTTCGTGCGATATTGTTTGTTGCCTAGATGGATGATGTTGTTGGCTGACGGCAATTCGCATTATAACCACTGATGACTAAGCGGATATTCACTAGACCAAGTTCATCATGTGGAAGTCGGCCAATCAACACCTATTGTGAGTACGGAGTATCATTTTCAATTTCCAGGAAGATTACTGGAAATTTAGATTGTTCCTCTTCCCACGCAATGTATGGTACAGAAACAGATCGTTTAAGAAAGCCGTGTCTCATAAAGATATGAATCTCAAAGACATGAATCTCGCTGTGATGGACCACCGCAGAACGCCGTCTCGCTGCCCATTACAATCCGAAACCCGTGCTTGCGCCTCGACGGTATCATGCCCCGCAAAAATCCATAGCAAAGCTTTCTTCTCTCATCAAGTCATCATGGATTCGGATTCGCCATTGCCCTGTGACACGCCGGACGTAGGATGATCGTCGAGGTCTAAGCCCAACTCAAGTGTTGGCGGGAGGTCCTTCTTCGCCTCTCTAGCTTTCTGTTCTGCCCAAGCCCTCAGTCTAACTAGATCTCTGATCCTCGCCTCTTTTCGAGCTCTCTGACTGACAAGAATCGCTTCGTTGACCTTATTTGCAACAATTTGTCGTAGGCTAGGATCAAGCAAAGCCGCAAGGGGGGGGACGAGATTGTCCGGGGGGAAGATCAGGAGAGCCATGGTTCGTTCCAGATCCTCGAGGAATTCTGGATTTGTAGGAGCACGAGGTGCCAGTTGCGTTGTTGCAAAATTAAGGGCGGCAGTTATGTCTCCATTAGGTTGTGAGGTGCAGTCTCGAATAAGCTCGACTAGTTGCAGACGAAGAAGTGCGAAATGGAGCGACGGATTCGAGTCGAGGATCTTGAGACGAATCACTATTAGTACACAATCATAGTTTATAGATATGGTGACAAGAGAGAGGTTTTGGCTTTGCTCATACTGAGGACTGAAGTCTGGTGTTTTTTCTCATCAACACCCCTCAAAGAGGTATATGAGTGGTGCATGAAACAAATGTCTAATCATAGCAAAGGGCAATCGTATTTCTAAAAGCGGAGGGCAAAAATGAAAGCTTCCACTGACTTACCTGAGGATTCAACTCATTGATATTCTCAATAGCGGTCTGTATATCACCGCGATGAATGGCGCTTCGAATCTCTACCCGCTCTTGTATAGAGTCAATATCAGCTGCAGGCTGAATGTTTGCCTCGACGGCAAACTTCTTGGCTGCTAATGGGTATCCTTCATTTATCAGATAGTCCATAATGACCATATTGATGTCTCTGTCAGGCTCAGCCAGAGATGTCAGCTTAGACTGATCCGCCATGGTACTCATGGTGGCGGTCTTGAGTGGAAGCAAGAGCGTTGAATCAGATACACAAGTTAACATATTCTCCTCAAGATGTATCAGAGAGATTCCCAACTTGAATTTCGCATCATCATAGTAGCTCGGCGTGGGCTCGGCGTGCATGGGGCTGGGGAAGGGGACAGAAAAACACTCACGACTTGGGTGTTTTTATATCATCCACACGACGCTCGAATGCATGCCGCATCGGCGTCGTTGTAGAAGTTGTGGACGACGTCTGGCGGAGTCAGTCGTGGGCTCGAGGCCAGCTTGTTCTCAGTGCGTTCCGAGAAACGAACCATCTTTATTCAAGACCACTTCGACTCCATAGACTACAACAGTTTTAGTTGGTTCTGTGGTGCAGATGCAGATTCTGCTTGACGCGGAGGGTTTGTGGGAGATGGAAGGCTGTGAAAAGTGGAAGAGAAAGTCATAGTGTGGGTCCTTGGCCCTTGATGAGTTGCTGAAATTAGCAACCGCCCGCACCAGCCACAAGCCACGACGCCCCCATTTTCTTGCACGCTTGCCGTCTTACAACGCACATACGGAGTACAGCTTTTACTTGCTGTTTTGAAAGAAACATTCTACACCATGATATGAAGAAGATAAACTTGATCACTGGTGGCCTGAGTTGGCTGCTTTGTCTGTAGACATATGCAAGTCGGCTGGCAAGATGCAGAGCGCACATTATTCCCCACCGTGGGCGGATACGTACATGGTTGGAATAGCTGGAAGCTCAGGATCTGGAAAGACCTCGTTCGCGGTTAAGATTGTATCGTCTCTGGACTTGCCATGGGTGGTCATTCTGTCAATGGTATCGACCAATCCCAGCTGCGTGTCAAGCAAGGAGTCTAATGCTGGGCCAGGACTCCTTTTATAAGTCTCTGACAGCGGCCCAATCGGAGGTTGCGTTTAGAAATGAATATGATTTTGATTCTCCTGATGCAATTGATTTCGACGTACTGGTCGATCGGTTGAGATCTCTGAAGCAAGGGTTTGCGACTTGACCAATTCAAAGCCCTAAATGTTCTTACTGACTCCTCACAGTAAAAAGGCCGAGATTCCGACGTATTCGTTTGCACAACACCAACGGCAGGAAAAGACGGTCTCCATCTACTCACCTCATGTTTTGATCTTGGAGGGCATTTTTGCGCTGTATGATCAGAGAGTTCTGGACCTTCTGGACGTCAAGGTATATACTGCTGCGTAAGAGGAAATCTCGCGTGCTATGTATTGATTAGGTGAGCAGATATTTGCAGAGGAGGACCTGGACGTCTGCCTTGGCCGGAGAAGTGCGTAGCTAAGATTCGTTTCTCAAAATGCAACCAGTCGCTGACACTATGGGTGGGCCAGTTCTTCGTGATGTCAAAGATCGGGGTAGAGATGTCGAAGGCTGCCTCAAACAGTGGTTCGGATTTGTCAAACCCAACTTTGTGCGATACGTTGAGCCGCAGAAGAAAAATGCGGACATTATTGTACAGCGTGGAATAGAAAATAAGATTGCAATGGGTAGATTAGCCTTCTTGAACAAATCGTCAGATACTAACAAGAGGTAGACATTGTTGTCAAGCACATACAGCGAACTCTAGTGGAGAAATCTGAGAAGCATAGAGCGGAATTACAGAAGTTGGGAAAAGAGGTTTCGGAAGAACCGTTGTCATCTAATATATTGCTTCTCAACCAGACACCTCAACTACTAGGCATGAGCACAATCATTCAGGATCATAATACCAGCCGGGAAGACTTCGTATTCTACTTTGATCGCCTCGCGACCCTATTAGTTGAGAGGTAATTTTGCTCATATGAATCTACCAGCAATTGCATCTAATATGCCTATAGGGCCATGGACAACTTCCACTTTAGATTACTGACGGTTCGAACGCCTCAGGGGAGCCAATATAGAGGTCTACAACCTGTAGGTGAAGTATGTTATCATGCTGCAATATCAATGAGCAAACCCTATTCATGCATTCTTTAAAGGTCAGCGCGGTAGTTATCCTTCGGTCCGGCTCTACGCTAGAAACGGGTCTCAAGCGGATCATTCCCGACTGTCGAACAGGCCGGCTACTAATCCAGTCCAATGTCCGGACTGGTGAGCCAGAGCTGCACTACAGAAAGCTTCCCGAAGACATCGCAAGTCACGATGGCGTTCTATTGTTAGATCCCCAAATCTCCAGTGGGGGCGCAGCATTGATGGCTGTGAAAGTGCTGGTTGACCACGGAGTAGCGGAAGAGAAGATTGTCTTTGTGACCTACACAGCGGGGAAGATAGGGGTAAACCGAATGGCAATGGTTTTTCCTGGAATCAAGGTTGTGGTAGGGAGAGTAGTGGAAGAGTTTGAGAAACGGTGGGTTGAGAGACGTTACCTAGGTTGTTGAGAGGGGACGGTGAATGTGAAACCTGTGGATACCCGAGAACGTACGGCCTGGCTTAGAGGAGCTCATATTAAGAGCGATACTACAATCAGATTCTCTGCATGTATATTATTGCTATAGAATTCCTGATTTTACCATTTGGCTTAGAAATCATAAAATGGATGGTCACGAGCACCAGCAGCGCTTCATTTTCATTTGCGCAAGCCAATTCATTGCTCCTCTGTTTTATGGCTAGAGGAAGTTTTTGCTCTCAATGTTGTACGCTCACAACAGACATCCAACAACAGGTCACACCGATAGTCTCCCTAGAGGGTCTATTAAATTCCACCATATTCCCTCAGCTAACAGGCACCACCCCCACCGGCATCGCCTAGTGTCTCGGAGACATCAAATGGCTCCTCAATTCCCCCATCCTCTCCACATAAAATTCCTTAGAATTTGTGAACCAGTAATGAAAATAGACACCATAATCCGTCGGACCCACAACTAAAAAAGTCAATCTTCACATTTTCTGATCCCCCTGAGCTTGCGCAACTGATCATTTGCCGCGCATATTCCCCCTCGCCCATAGCTATGGATGTGAAAGCCCCGAGGAGTGGAAGTCTCGTATGTCGCCGTGATAGCCAGTTCCTGCAGGTTCCTGCATTGCTTCAGGAGACGCACAGCCTCGTACCCATATATTCCCACCCACGTAAAGTTAAGTTTACCAATAATCCCTTCGTTGAGGATTTTTTGATGGCGAAGAGAAAACTATATAGCTCCTTGAGACTCGAGAGCTCGATGGTGGAAGAAGTGGTTGTAGGATTCGTTGCTGATGGTGACTCCATGTATGTTTCGGATGGAGAAGGCGGTGGTGCAGCCGTTAGTGTTGAAGGCGAACGAGTAGGTTAGATATCTTAGCTCGAGGGGGAGTTTTTTTTTGAAGGGATGGAAGGGTTTTAGAGGGATTATGGGGACCGTCCTGGAAGACAGTGTCGATCTTCTCACTATGGGCGCCTTGGATTTCGTAGTCAGCGCAGAGAAGGCCGCGGTCGATACGGAGGAGTTCTTCGAAGAGGAGCTTGCGAACCTCCCAGTAGCTGTCATCGGCGTAATAGTAAGATTTGGCCTCTTTATTTGAGGTGGCGTCATTGCGAAGGAGGCCAAGGATGGGGCAGACTAGACTGCGTCGATAGTAGAGGATCGGCTGGCTTTGGTAATAGCCAGAGGAGATAAACAATTTGAAGGGCGAATGAAAAGCCGAAGATTCGACCTGCTCCAGACGGAGCTTCTTTGCAAAAAGTGGGACTTGAAAGCACTCTGCGATAAAATGAACGCCCGCACTGCCGTTCTCTTATATATACAAGCTTTAGTAGTCTCCCCCCCCCCCTCCCCAGTCCCATCGAGAGAGTTCTCTACTTTGTCCTGATGTGTTTCAGCTTATTCGCGGTATATAGGAAATTATTCGCATAAGCCTTCGGAACAAATCTCCTCTCGTTGGGTTCCTGCACGAAATACTCATATCCTTGCTTCTCCGCAAAATTGATTGCGTCTTCCTTTGACTTGAAGTTCATATGCGTGCCCTGCACGAAATCCGCAGACGATTGCCAACCCATCAGAGGGTTCTCCCATCGATGGCCCTTCTGTAGAATATCCCAGTCCATACGCCAGTGGTGGCTATGCCAGTCACCCGATTGAGTGGCTGCCTTTGAGGGTTGGTAGATTCTAGAAGTATGATGTCGAATCAGGAATGCATTCTATGAGGGAAAATGTTCGTAGGCGGAAGTACCGGACAGTTCTTGCCTGTAATTCTATAGGAGCGCCGGATAGCACGGCTGCGGGAAGAACCTCCCCATCTTCACTTCCATCCATTACCACCCTTGGAACCGGAGAGAAAGAACTTTGATAGTTGTCAGTACAAACTCCAAACCCGTTTCCATGATGCAATGGAAGTCTCACGATGTAGCGTGGTCAACAGGATGGCCATATTCAGGTAGCTTGTGTCTAACCACAGCTCCAGAGTGCTCTTGAACTTTTTGGATGGACACTTCTGGGAGAGGGTCTGTAGGAGTGTCGTCAGAGTCAGTTCTTGGAGTACGAGTCGCATTAGGACTGGATTTGACGCTTTTGTTTCGAATAGAGATTGATGTTGTCCAGCTTGTGGCTGGCGCCATCGGTAACAGCAGCCGGCCGGTAATGGACGGTCGCAGCAAAGACATGATGTCCGTTGAACGATGTTGGATAAACGTGCTGTTGCCGCTGGCAGCGTTGTAGCCATTAGTCATCCTGCCAAGACGCCATGGATGTTCATCAAACCCGGTTCATTTTCGGCATTCCCAACTTCATGACAGTGAATACAACTTGCCCGATCAATCACCACAGAGATCGAGGTCAGTGAAGTTTCCATTAACTTGTGTGAAATGCATGTACCGAACTAATGCCAGCCAGTACTCCATCATGAGCTACGTCTCCCGCCGAGCTCTTTCAACCCTCATCCCACCTAAGGTATGCCATGCCTACCTAGCGGTTTAGGGACAATTAGCTGACAGACACTGGGCAGGTGGCCTCTCCATCAGTTAGTCTACCACCATTTCTTGCTTTCGAACAATCCGGGACATCTGAATTGTTTCTATGCACCGTTTTCACACTTTTGTCAAACCAAAAATACTGAAGCTATTCATAGGGCATTGGCGCCGCACAAGATGCTGCTCGCATGAGCCGTGTTGTGGACTTTTACGGCAAACTTCCCCGTGGCCCAGCTCCTGAGATAAAGGCAAAAGGACTGCTCGGTAGATACCAGGCGCGCTATTTTGGAAAGAATCCGTCTGCCATGCGTAAGTCCTTCCGATGATTCATCTTGAGGGAAGGCCTTCGAAGTCTTTGAGTGCTAGCTTACGGATGGATTCTGCACTAGCCATTGTTCACCTCATTGCGGGCCTCATGGTGCTCGGATACGCGCAGAACTACTACTTCCATCTCCGTACGTTCCCCTACAGTCGGTGTTTGTCAATGATAGCTAAGATTTTACAGGTCATCACAAGAACAACGCCCACTAGTGTAAAGACCTGTTGCTCAGGATGGTGGAGGGGATTGTGACATATAGCGCAATCGCGCTACTGTAACTAAAGCTATAGAAAATTGAATTTCTTTCATACCAGTGGATTTCTATGTCAGAGATTGCCATCAGCATGTAAGAGAGAACGGTTAGGTCGTTAGGATAGATGCCACCAGCCCCAGACCGTATTAGATCCCTGAATTGAACACCGAGTTCGGGCGATGCACAAAAGTCTTGGCGGTTTCCGAATTCAGACGACACCTCAACTCTGTTCTTTTGGCTCCCGACTTCAACTCCCCTTTCACCCAACGTCCTCCTTTCACCCTCCTCGAATTAGGCCTTTCTCTTGACTCTCACAGAGAGCAGTTGGTTACGTTACTCGAGAGCCGTCGAGTACCGCCTCTTTTCGACGTTTGTCGCCGCGACCGTCTCTCACCGAGTGCTAATACCGGTGCGTCATCTGGACGGCTTTCCCTTCACTCCAACCATACACAAGAATCGTTAGGGCTTCCCTTGTGGCGAATTTCATTACATAGCGATAGGTATTATCATATTCACTTCACCATATGTTGCTACAACCCTCTCGCGCCTGGGGAGTTTCAGCATGACTCTCGATGATGAAGTTTTCTAACAATAAGTTTGAGCCGATAGATCCGAAAATTGTTATGGCAGAGCTGAGTGCCCAGGATGTGGTAAACCAAGCACGGTCGGATCGCGACTCCTCGCCTTCCGACGTTATTGCAAGCCAAACCAAACATTCACAAGCTTCCGGGGTAGAGGAGAGAGCAGCTACACCAGATTCCCAGTCTAATGCAACAAGCCCCGGTTCGCCACATGTCAATGGAGTTGATGGAGAGTTGGTTGGTGATTTCAAAAAGGAGACGAACGTAAGGCTGATGCGCTACTTGAATATAAATTCTGTTGCTGATTGGTCGTAGTGTGTCCGCAGAAATGGCGAGTTGTCTCCGGAACCCAGCAACACCGAGGGAGGAACAGATTCGCAACAGATACAGACCAACGGAGATGGTATCTCGCAGCCGGGAGGGGATTATATATCTGGTCTAACCGCATCTGCAGATGTCAGTGGTAGCTCAGATTCTGATACAGCCAAACCAGACGGTGAAAATTCAGATGGCAAGAAGTCTACTGGGGAAAAGGGTCACAGTAGATCTCAATCAGTCAAGAAACCGGCTTCCTTTAAAGCGGTATCGGTCACCAAGAATTTTTTGGCCAAGGCTTCTACTGGAGTAACACCTGCCTCGAAATTAAGCGGAGACAAAGGTATTCGAATTCTAGCTCCCTAGTCCATTTCGGCGGCTCTGCTAACTGTCTAAAATAGCCCCTTCTACAGCAGGACAACCAGGTGCATCAGCCCCACTAGCGGCTCCCCGACCTCGTCTAGTAGCGAAGACCGTTAATGGAATGCGAGACGTTGCTCCTCGGTCTGGTAGTACTGGGTCAGGCAATGGTCGTGGCTCTGGACCAGACCCGAATCAAGTATGGAATAAGAATAGACGTACGTATTGACCGCTTACTGCAATACTATGAGAATATGTCTCTAACACATGACAGCCGTACAACCCCCACCTCCAAAGCAGTTCACAGACGAGGAGTTGAAACAAACATATGGAATACATCTTGCGACAAGACTACAAGCTGATGAAGCAGGCAAGGAAGCAAAATGGGCAGACATAGATGATGATGATGATGACTGGGCGCCGGACACTATTGAGTGGAACGATGGGACCAAAATCACCCTGCCACAGCATGAAGAACAGGCGTTGCTATCAGAGGAGGAAGTTCCATCTGCTGGATCCCAGGAGAAACCCGCAGACGCGGCCAGCGCTATGCCATCACAGGCCGAACAAATCTTGATTAGCACCAATGCAAATACTGGACCAAAGGGCACTGTCTTGACGAGTATTCAACCTAAGACTGCGGGCCTTGTATTGAAAGGTGCTGCGGAGAAGCCCACGCTGGTGTCCAAACCACAGGGACCTCCTACGCCAGTCAAATCTCCCTGGGCTCCACTACCACCAGTAGATAAAGTGGCCCCGGTTCCCATCAGTCATCACCAGCAACCACCAGCGTCGCAAGTGCAGGGAGCCTCTAGATTCCAGAGAGATGCTCAAGGATTCGATCCCGCCGCAGCCTCATCACAAGCCAAAGAGATTGCTGCTGATGACTTCAACCGGTCTTGGCGAGATAACCAGTCGGCTTCAAGCAGAGAACTTTTTAATTCTCATTCTGGACGTTACGAGCCCGTCGGTGAAGGACGTCGGGGATCAGCAAGATTTGATCAGGGCTTTCGCCAGCCGTCTGTATTACAGAGACCAACAGGACATGATCAGCAAGGGCCGGCTGAGCCATCTGCTGCTTTCCAAACAAATCGTGCGAGCGGTCATCAAGACAGTTCTTGGGGCCGGAGACGAGCTTCGTCTACTGTGAGCGGAGGCAGTGGGGGTTTCGGCCGGCGGATGTCATTCGGCAAAGGTCAAGACATGCAACCGCCGATTCTTCACGACGCAAATCAAGTCAATAGGCGAGGTTCAAACGCTGGAGTAGCGCTAGAGTCTCCGGCTTCGCCGCGCAACTTCTCTCCTTCGAGGCTTAGTCATCACGCACGAGCATCACCAGCGCAATCGCACTACCCTCCGCGTGGCTACTCGCCGGTACAGCCAAACCACCACCAACAGTGGCAAACTCGGCCGTCTGCAGTGGTCGATCAAGCTCACCTAGTAGCTCCATATACTAGTGGCATACCTCAAGGCGGGTCTAATTCCCATCAACAGCAACAATATGCTGCACCAGGAAGGAACCAAGAGACTTCTATTCCCCTAGGCAATGAATTAGAAGACCCCCTTGCCCTGCAGGCAAAGATTATGCTAGAGAGCCGAGAATTGGCAAAGCGTCGCAAGAAGGAGCAGCAAGAGAAAGAAGAAGCTGAACTCAAGGAACGGATCAAATTGAAGCTTGAGGCTCTTGGTGTTCCCAACGTAGCAGAGAAGGATGACTCAAAGTCAACCAACGAGGCAGCTTCTAAAGAGGATAAACCGTCTGCTCATAGTCAGAATCCTCCGAAGCCTTTTGTCTCAGAAGCGTCCGGTGAGGTAAGACAATATGGTCTAATGAAAGTTCACCCAACAGAGCCTTTCAAAAGGCCACTCCAGATAAATCAGGCACCAACAAATAAAGACCCAGAGCGTCAGTTCCTTAGTTCACAGGTTTCTTCGCCTGCGAAAGCTTCAACTATAGGCGGAACAGGAAGCCGGATGGAAAATGGTAATACACCGATGCCACAAGAGCCGACAATACAACGCGCCCCATACCCTTCACCAACTGATAGGAAAGATCAGCCGTGGAAAAACGTTCCTGCCGGAAGCGATAAGTATACTAGTTGGGGAGGTGCGGGGATGACCACACATTCCACTCCGGGAGGGAACTTATGGGGACCGCCAAGCAATGACAAAGCTCTAGGAAACGGGACTTTCGATCGCGGCTTTGGCAGATTTCCTTCTCGAAATTCTGCGCAACAGCAGTTCCCGCCACCAGGACCTATTGGACCCCCTGGTGGCTCGATTCGGTCAACCGGTGTTGATCCATCGCCCCAGTACGTCGGAAGCGTGTCTAACAGTATTCGGGGAGATAGTCATCCTGCTGAGAGCATGTCGCCTCCTGGAAGCCGCTCAGTCAAACCAGTCAACCAAGCTTCTGCGGTATCCGGTTCGAAAGCTGTTAATGGGCCTGGCCCTATTGGTCGCCCAAGCCCCATTGCTCCACCTTCAGGGCCATCTGGTATGTCTCGACAACAACGTTCACAGGCAGTCTCGGCGTGGAACAATCTGCCGACACAGCTTGCTCAACAAGATGCAGAGGCTAGGGATAAACGTGTCAGAGAGCTCGCCCAGCGGGATGAAGAGGACAAATTAGGTATCAAGCAAGAGGAGCCTCCTCGGATCATATACAAGGAAACTTGGCGAGAAGTGACTGAAGGCCCATCAGGAACACGTCAAGTCATAAATCACGTTAGCACAGTCGTGCCTGAATCTGCGCCTCTTTCTGTAAATCAGGAAGAACTTCAGCAAAATCGTCAAATGACTCCTGTAGCAGTCACATCTGAGGCTGTTAGCAATGCTGCTCATTCAAATGGTTTGGGGAACAATCGCGGATCTCGTTTCTTTCCTCCGGTAGGCGATGCGACTATTGGCCGGTCAGCTGGCCACGGCACTGAATATTCCTCGCCCCCTTCACCGCCTCCGCCAATTGCTCCTGATCATCCTGCTTATGATGGTGATGTTGAACGCCCGCAGGTTACATTACCTCCCATGTCTGAAGAGACCCCGAAGATTATCGTAAAGCTTCCGCCCCCAGCGATCGCACCCCCGCCTTCAGTCATTCCTGCATCTAGGCGGGAACCTGTCCGTCTAAGCCCCCAGCTCACTGATCGAAACACAGTTGCAGAATTACAAGCTAGGATTGCAGAATTGGTTGGAAGCAAGCAGGTTTTGCCCGCAAAGGCCAATGATCTCGCCATTAACTCCGCCACCAAGGCACCCCTAGAATTACCGTCAATGCAAACCTCAGCAACAGTGTCACTCCCAAGGAATGAAGATGGAGATTTGGCCTTTGAAGCCGCCAAAATGTTCTTTGAGGATAATGGAGATGTAACTTCAAGGGCGACTGAAGAGGCACTTCTCGAGGAGCGTGAATTCGGCTCTCTCCCAGTTGTGAGGCTACCACTTCGCCCTCCACCAGGCGTCTGGCCACCAGCGCTAGCGCCTCTTATCGCGAGGAACAAGTCTAGGTTTCAAAAGCCTGTGCAGGTTACCAGCAAGGAGGCTTTATTTTTCAGCCCGAAGGATTACCAGCTCAAGCAAGGCTATTTCATTCCTGTACGCTTGCCAGGATTCTCGGAAACGAAGTCAATTCTAAAACCTCGTCAGGAAGGTTTATCACAAACAGGCTCACCACACTCACCCCAGCGCAGCCCATCTTACAGCAAGCGTAAGCACAACCCGAAAAGGGAGAGCTCTGGAAACTTCGCAAGCCGACCAGGAAGTCTAGGTATGCAGTCAGGGCAACAGCGCCCAGGGTTTCATAGCGGAACCTGGAGTAGACGAGTCTCGGAGGTAGTTTAGTGAAGGAATAGACATGTGATAGTGGCTAGGATCTCTATCTACTTTCATTGTCCTTACACACCCACTCTTTCAAAGGTCGTATGGATTGTTTGAAATCTCAAACTTCTGTGGAGGGCGTTTTGAAATTTGCAATGTTTGCGGTCAGTCAGGTACGTCGCGATGCTACTTCAAGATGAGTCTTCGATCTTGACGATAAGGCGGTTGCACATATTGTTTACTGGCCGTACTGCCCCTGCAAGAACAGAGGTCATATTTATAGTCATGGCACCAATGATGATGCTATTGGCTATCTTATTAATTTTATAGTTAAAGATCGTGCACTCCGTAACAGGAGCGTCGGCTCTTCACATCCAGCTTCTGATTCCTGAATAGAAGACGATTTAAACCAGGCAATCCTTGCATGTCCAACTGCCCCAGGTCCACAGAGATCGTTGCGTTGTGCTATCCTAGTTGAACCTGCAGAGAGAGACCTGAGACTCGTAGACCTCTAAAGCAACGTAAAACCAAGATAATTCCCGCGAAATGCATACAGCATGCTGGTCGACGAGGACTTGTGATAATCGCACGGAGTGGGCTTATGTAATTTTCCCCATCCATACAGCCGACGACCTCCGGATTTCCCTCGCGAACTTCAGTTGTCTCTCCACAAACCCTCATCCACGAACATCCGGAAGAATACCTGGCTATTGAGCTGTGCGGTTCATGAAGGAGAAAGAGGAGAGCCTGGGATATTGTTATTGCCAAGATGGGGTTTTCGACGAGGGTTTTTCGGATACCTAGGCCTAGGGTTCGTTGATCCATCTCCTTTCTCGCCGCGAGGTGTTGCATCATCTACTAACTATACGATGATTGCTCAGAGATTTCTATATTTCCTATCGCTGCGCACGGGTACGGAACTCATAGTCCTGACGCTTCTCCTCAACAAAATCTCTGGCTTCTATGGCCTTCTCGCCATCCTCACTGGCCTACAGCTCTCATCATTACAGCTCTCCATGTACGTCTACTCGCTCTTCGCTCTCGTCCTCGCCAGCTACCTCGTTCCACATCTCCGGAGACAGTCGCCGATACATGTCCTCGGCCTTGCTTGGTTCTATCTTCTCGACAGCGTGATTAATGCTGTATATACAGCGGCTTTTGCGATTAATTGGTTCCTGGTTATCAGTCAACATCAGCATACATCCAGTGGCATAAGGGCCAATCCAGGCTTCGGCAAGGGCGCTAAGACTATAGTTGATACGGCTGGCTTCACTAATCCGAGGTTCAATGTCAGCAAGGTCAATACCGTTACGACTCCCGCCAATGGTCTGATCCAAGGCCAAGAGGCGGTGGCTGTGGGCCACGGCGCAGTTCCAAGTTTCGGCGGTGGGATTCTGGAAGCTGAAAGCGTATCGAGCATCTTGATCATTGCGATGCTCTGGGCGCTGCGCGTCTACTTTATTCTCGTCATCATGAGCTATGCCCGCGGCGTACTACGGCAGCATGTCCACTCAACCACCTCTTCAACAGGCCTATACCGCCAAAGCAACAGCGACAGCGTCGAGGAATCCGACCGTTGTCTTATAAATGAAAACCCATTTGCCGCGAACAAGGAGGAGGGGAAAGGATGGGAAGGTACACTTGGGCGGGCGATGATTTCGCTGGGTCGGAATTATTGGCTTGGTGTTGATGAGGATGATGGGTGGGCACGGGGAATGGGGGGCAAGTTTCGGAGGAGTAACGAGGGTCCTTTGCAGTTGCCAGCGAGCTCAATGGAAAGGGAACGGAGACGGAGAAGCGGAACAGGCCCGCCGCCTTTGCCTACACCATCGACCCCAGGAACCCCGTGGAGTACGCAAAATCTTAAGTGACAACATACATAATGTTCTCTTGTTTATCTCGTTAGCGTGATGTTGTATGGAGTATGTAGTTGATCATGGGAAAATCTGTTGTTGACGACTACCGACTTGGTGCAAGGGGGTGCGCGTTGAGCGTAGTGATGGAAGGGCTTCCTTTTTCGAAGGAAAAAGGCCTTTAGATACTCTCTATCTATGTGTGGAATCATAACCTTTCCTCTGCAAATCATCAATCATCGTGGCGCTATCTGGGGGTTTGGAATAATAGTCTATTTTATTTTTTCTTTGAGAAACAATCGGATTTGATATAAGCTTCCCTTTAGTGTTTTCCTGGTGGGCATGATAGTTGACTCGCGCCTTGAGTCAGTAGACTACTGGGCTTACGGACTGGCTAATGGATTTCCATTTTGGTTATCGTTACCCCGCGTGTCCCTGTGGGATGGGGACCTTTGACGGCAGATTTGAGACATAAATCCCCGCTCTAAAACTCGCCCAGTCAATAGCTCCGAGACCCCGTCCTCAACGTCCCTCCGCTGCGCTCTACGGGAGTCTGTAATTCAGTTCATGAGTTTTCATATTGATATGTTGATGCGTCTTGAAAAAAATAAGATAAAATATAAATAAATAAAAAAAGAACGCCATTCTTCTCCCACGCGTTCCCTAACTAGCTAAAGCTTCTCTCCGTCTGCAATGAGGGGGGGGATACTAGACAAAAACGAGAGAGAGCAAGATGAGCTGCAGGTGGTGGATAAGGCAAGAAGGAGATTAAAAAGTCCGATGGCTCCCGAGGTTGTTGGAATGCGGAAATGGAGGGTGGGCTAATGAGTACAAGGGCTATTGTTGAAAGTCGCTCGATAGGGATTCTGATAGGATGGAAATGGTTTGGTAGTGGCCATGGTAGTAGTGATGATGAATGGTTATTGTAAGTGTTGGCTTCTTTCGTAGATCATCATGTGAGTTGTGGTGGTGGCAAACGGCATCCCTAAACTCCCTCGAGCTTTAACAAGCACATCCGTCGTTGCTTGTGGGTTGACTTGGGTTTATGTTCACGTCGATCACTGTGTGAGTGGAGGGGACAGAAGTTAGTTGAATGTTTCTTTTGGTCCCCTCAGGCTGACTCTGGCAATCCAATCCAAAAGCAACGAGGAAAAACCAATTGATAAGAAAAAGAGCACTCACTCTGACTACCCCCCTGACCACCCTCACCACCTTCCATCCCCGGTAAAGCCTGCGCAATCCTCTTGAACAAATTCTTCACGTTATGGCCCACCTTCGCACTTGTCTCGATGAACATCAGATTATTCTTCTTGGCCTCCTCCTCGCCCTGCGCCGTTGTGACCTCCCGCTTGTCATTAAGGTCAGTCTTGTTCCCCACAAGCACTATAATCACGTCATTTCCACGTTCACCGCGGACGTCGTCGACCCATTTGCGGGTATTCTGGAAGGATTTCGCGTCTGGAGTGGGGAGTTAGTTAGTGGACCCTGGCTAGTAGAGCCGGGAGTTGTGAGGGACGTACTTGAGATGTCGTATACCACGACAGCTACGCTGGAATCACGGATGTAGCTGGGTATCAGACTCCTGAAACGCTCCTGTCCCGCTGTATCCCATAGTTGTAACCGCACCGTTCGGTCCTCGAGGTACATTGTCTAGGTTGTAGTTTTAGTATCCTGATCACATAGGATTGTAGAGCGCAACTCAGATACTCCATACTTTTGACAGAAAGTCTATCCCGATTGTGGCTTGGTACATGTTGTCAAAGGAATCGTACATGAAGCGGGTGATGAGAGATGTTTTGCCCACTGTTGCCACCACGATTGCGGAATTCAGCTGTCTGCTCTGGATATGACCGTAATGCCTTGGGGCTGTAGCTTACCGCTTTGTTCACCTAAAAACACCAGCCTGTGCGGAAACAGTGGTCAGCTCCTACATCACGGCTATGGGACTTGGGTATAGGTTACTTGAACTTCTTCAAAGGGTTTGAATAGGACCCTACGGACGATTGTGTTGCTGCCATGGCGGAGGAACCAGATTGCAACAGTTGTATGTGATTATGTTGCGACTACAATCTGCGTTCTGTCTATCGGAGTAATGAATTATTCAGGAGTTCTGGTCTTCTGTTTGTAATTATGCTTAGTCATCTGGTCGTCATCGAAATTTCTTTGATACGCACAAAAACGCTTCTAAGTCGACAACGCCGGCAACGAAATGGCGTCCACCACTGAACCTCCGCGCCAATTCAAGCAGCCTTCTCGGAAGGGCAAAAAAGCTTGGAGGAAAAATGTCGATATCACTGAAGTCCAAGAAGGCCTGGAGATTGTGCGGGATGAAATCATCACAGGGTATGTGGAAGTGCATTCGTAAATTCAGAGCTTACACATTTAGCTAATCAACACTTGTCCTTCGCAGCGGAGTTATTGCCGAAAAACCCTCTGACGAACTCTTTTCGCTCGACACTACTGGTGATAAGGAGGTTGCAAAGAGCTATCGAGGAAAGCACAAGCCACTCAAGGCAGACGACATTCTGGCTGCTCGATCAGTCGTTCCGGCGGTAGATTCACGAAAGCGACCGTCAAGACTCACAGATGGGGTGCTGGAACCGAGCAGCAAGAAGCGTAAAGGAGGCAGTGTCTCATTCCGGGAGCTTCAACGATTAAAGCAGATTGCTTACGGTGGGGAATCGGTCCTGAAGGATGTCGTGAAACTCCCTGAGACGAAGGCTTTCGATCCTTGGACGGATGAGGATAATAGCGTGGTAGCTAAATCTGATCCACGTTTCTCGTTCCTCGAACCCCTGAAACCTATCAAGGAACCCAAGACTCTGAAGCAAGCGCCAATATCATTGGCTGCAAACGGGAAGGAGATTCCGGCTGTCAAGAAGCCGGATCCAGGCATCAGCTATAACCCCGTGTTTAAGGATTGGGATGAATTATTGATAAAGGAAGGGGGAAAGGAAGTTGAGACTGAGAAGAAGAGGCTGCAAGAAGCGGAAGACGAGAGACTGGTGTTGGAAAGCGCAGCAGCAGTAGCAGCAGAAGAGGATGATGCTGCAATATCTGACCAAGAGGATGACGCCGAAGACCCAGAAACCAGGGCAATAGAAGAAGCATGGCTAGCACGAAAGCGGCCGGAGCGCAAGACGCAGGCGCAGAAAAACAAAATCAAGCGGAGGAAAGAGGCCGAGAGGAAGGCTCGCTATGAGGTACAGATGAAGAGGAAAGCCCTCCAGGCCGCAGAGATCAAGAAGATAGAAAGGGCCATTAAGGCAAAAGAACGGGCGAGGGCCGAGGCAGCAACTAAAACTGGAGATGCAATTGCGGAAGGAGATGATAGGGTTCTCCGCCGTCGACGATTCGGAAAGGTCCCGTAAGTCGCATCAGTCCACTACTCAATATTTAATCCCTTTGCCGTCACCATAACTAATTCTCATCTACAGCATCGCTGAGCCACCCTTGGAGCTCGTCCTCCCCGACGAGCTACAAGACTCCCTACGCCTACTGAAACCCGAGGGAAACCTTCTCAAAGAGAGATTCAGGAACGTGCTCGTGAGAGGCAAGCTCGAGACTCGACGGCCCATCACCCAGTGGAAGAAGAAGAGAAGAAGCATTACGGAGAAATGGTCGTATAAGGATTTTAAGATCTGATGACTGTCTAGCTTGTTACTGATGGTAAGACACGGCTCGAGTTGTAGACTTGAAATCATAGAATATCAGATTAGGCCTGTAGATAGGGAGAAATATCATGGGGGCTTCCCCTCTGCGATTTCCTTGATGGATAAGAAAACCTATACGTCCTCTTTCCAACCTTCGTTCTTGGACGGTTCTTCAAAATGTAGAGGAGGGCTCTAAGCGATATCTACATTCACCAATAAATTTTTTCCTATGCTCATTATCCGCATCCCTATCAAGACGAGAAGATTTTTTTTTTTCTCTTCTCGATGAAGAATGCATATATACCATTCACGAGAGACCAATGAACCTCCAGGCTGTTGAGGCCAGGTGGATTAGTAGCACTCAGTGTATATGGATGTTGCTGCTGCTGCTTGATGGCGAGACCAATAACTCCTCAAACCCCCGAAATGGATTCTGTGTTTTGTTTCTTTCTCGTTTGGTAGAGCATGTACAGAGCCAACGCTGTCATGCTGTAAGAAGCGTATATAAATAGGCTTGTATGATATTAAGCTATTATCTCACCATCACCTCTTTTTCTTTTTCTTTTTCTTTTTCTTCCGATCTTTAACAGCTGGTTTCTTCTCCTTTTCCTCCCCTCCTGCAACATCACCACCACTCTTTGTCTGAGTCTGTCGCTGATAGGCGAGATACCCAACGCTTCCCGGAAATTTCTTCGCGTGCTCTGCTTCAAAGGGACCTTTCACTCTCCGGAATAGCAACATTGTTACTCGCGCATCTTCCACCTTTAAAAACGTAACCGTTAGTGAAAAATCAGTTCCTGCTTGAAAGGGTGAGAAACAGAACATACACTGGAGTGCTCTCCGCCTTGAATCTCCAGCCCCAACACCTCCCTTGCCAGCCTCTTCAACCCTGGCGCCCTCCCCGCGCTCAACTTCCTGAACTCTGTGTAACTCGCCGTATCCCTTGTATCCCTCTTCGGATGCGACAATTTCAGCGCATCCAAATCATGCCTGACTGCATGTCCCACCAAGATTCTCCCCTGCAGCAACTCAGCGACGTCTGACTGTACCGTCATGAAATCCCGCGCGGCGGCCATGTGCCGTGGAGAGACGCCGCTGACGTGTGTGCGCCAGTCGGTCACGTTTTCTTGGGGTCGCACGAACGAGTCGTAGACCTGGAGGCCGTGGTAGCTGACGAGACTGACTCGGGCGAGGGCATTGGTGTCATCGGGCGGGGGGCGGCCGACGCCGACCATTTCACAGTCGAGGGCGAGGTATTTACCTACTTCCACACTATGAAAGAGGTCAGGACTCTTGACTGAAGCTAAGGCGAGACAGGAATGATTCGGGGGAGCCTACGACGGTGAAAGACCCATGTTTATCCGGTCTCGGTCTGCAGGTTGAACGGATAATGGGACGGCGGAGGTCATTGCCTTTGGAATTCCATTTACAGCGTCTTTCATATGCTTTGCAAAATCTGCAGCTGAGATGTCGTTTTCTACAGCCCATGACACTGCATCTTCTGAGGTTGGGCTGGACATGCCGGGCTTTTCGTTTCGAGAGACGGCGAGTTGCTTCCTCTTCCGTGAACCGTCCTCTTCCCCCTCGACTGTGCTGTTGGCTTTGCGCTTTGGCGGCTTGTCCCTGTCGAGGTGCTGCTGAAGACGCTTCCAGTTGCTGGACAGCGAGTTCAGGTCCATTGTGGGTTTGGGTTATGGAAACGCAGTTGGGCACCAAGTTCAGCGGGAAAAAGAGGCGATTAGTCAGGCATCTCGCTTGTCTTTACATGTTCAGGTAAAGGATATGCACCGAGATACCAAAAGCTTCAGAGGGCGAAAATCCAAGGCATTCCGCAGCTGCCTGACTGTATATCAACAAACGATCACTCACGAAAAGGGAGAACTATTCATCTCGCGCGGCGAATTCGCCAAAATATAGGTTTTTCCTATCTCTATATCCCTATACCAGATCAACAGCACCAATTCCACAAACACTAACAACCAAAAAAAACCCTAACAAGGAAATTTATATTTACGGCAGGCAGAACCAGAAGTTCGCGCTACGCCTTCCCCGTTTTCCCTCTGGGGGGAGATCAATCCCCCAGGTCGGGTGTCGTTAAAAACGAAATTTATATTTATGGCACCCATTAAACTCTGGAGCGGCGTATTTTTTTTTTTTTTTTTTTTGCATTTGGGGATTTTTCTTGTAGGGTTACAAGAAGAGGGCAGCTCCGCCCAGGGCCACAGAGAGGCCCATGAGGGGAATTGTGAAGGCGGAGCTGGAGCCTGTGAAGGCCATAGATTGATTTGGTCCTGTATCAGGGGTTAGAGTAACATGGCTTGTTGCGAGATCAATAGGAGAAATTTATTGCGAATGGACTTACCATGAGCACCTGGCTGACCCGGGTTGACGCCGGCGTTAGGACCGCTACCTGGAACAATGCCAGTGCTGTTGCTTGGAGCAAAGTTGACGACTTGAGTAGCGTTTTGGAATGGAGCAGTGGGGGTTTCTGGAGAGCTGGAAACGCTGAACGAGACCATTCCCATAACGGGAGCGGTCTCGTTGGTGGCGGCTGGGGCGAAGGTTGCGAGAGGAGTGGTCACGTTGAAGGTGACGGAAGTGGTGACCAGTGGGCAGCTTGAGCAATTCTGGGTAACATGGCAGTTGCACCCCTTGTCGACCTTAATGACGTCGCACTCGTGGCAGACTTTGGCGAGGTAAAAGTTGTTGTTGTTGTCGTTGTAGTAGTTGATGATGTTGCTGTTGAAGCTTTCTACATCGCGGTGGTGTTAGCGAGGGTGTTTGCATATGTGATAGAATTGACGACCAGTCTTTATACGTACCAGCGATGTTCTGGCTCACGATGCTGACGAAGTCACCGGTGTCTGATTTAAAGCCATCAGTCGAGTACATATGACAAGCAGGACTTGTGTTATCGTTCTGGTGGTAGTTATCCTGTACGTACTGACCACATTGCTGCTATCCTCATTTCCGATGATGGCATTGTTGTTAACGTTATTAACATTGATGTTATTGAAATGATTCTCGTTGCTAGCAACATCTAGCTTTTATTAGTAAACAGTATGGCCTATCTTGGTACCGACTTTACCACTCACAGATGTCATTATGTTCTGGCGTAGAGGTAGATGTTGGAGCACTATAAGTCTAAAATACCCTGTCAGCATCGAAGATCAGCACTTATACGAGAGTAGGCAGCGCGGTTGAATCAATTATCCCGCTGACTCCGGTAAATCTCATCAGGCAAATTCGTACTCATCGCCGTTAAAGCAACGGAATTGCACTAGGGTCCGTTGTAACAAGTTTCTTTAGATTGCAGGTATAGCTTACCATGTAGCTGGCTACGGTGGAGTAGCCGTCCATGGAGGAGTGGTCATCCAAGGAGTAACCACCCATAGAGGAGTAACCACCCATGGAGGAGTAATCAACCATGGAGGGGTGGCCACCCGTGGAGGAGTAGTCACTCATGGAGGAGTAGCCACCCGTAGAGGAGTAGTCACCCATGGAGGAGTAGCCGCTCATGGAAGAGTAATCTTCGTCAGTGTAATAGCCGGCCATCACGCATGGCGTGGCCGTAACGGCGAGGGCAATTGCGCTGAGCTTCATGATATCTTTATGGTATGATTGTTTATGAAATGCCGCTTTTGATAAAAAAATGTATGCGCGAACCGGAGGGTGTTTGCTAATTTATACATTGACCAGAAATAAAATGTTGAGACGCTAGCTAAACCAACAGCAAGCAATGAGCAATCCGTGGCAATAACTCTTGAGTGGAGATGTCCAGGTAGCGGAATGACGAAGTCCATTCCGCACATCGTTACCTGTGTGAGTGAACGGACCACAATGCTTAATCATGAATGGCAGAGAGCAGCGGCAGGAGTGGCAGAATGATTAATTCCTCATAGCACGCCAAAGAAACCTCGACTGCTGGTATAACCGTTCTAGTTGTACCCGCATGATTTGGATAGAGAAAGGTCGAAAATAGGCATTGCTGGGTCTACACGATAGCGAAGTTCCCCAATGCTTCTTGGAAAAGAGAGCAAGGACGAGAGCATCCATGATGACGCTTCCAGTGCACAGGCCGCTAAGATCGGGACTCTGAATGAGAATGCTTGGAAACCTACTACACAATCCGAGCGGAGGTATGTGTGAAACCCCAGTCTCTTGATGGTTAATGGCCATGGTGGCCATGTCTCCAGGAGCAAAGGAGCAAAGGAGCAAAGGAAGTTGAGGTTCAAACAAAGCCCGAGGTCCGGGCCTCGCTGACAAACACGCCGGCACCTGCAAGCACGTCAATTTCAACCAATTATGGTCAACCTAACGGGGAATCGAACGGTGTTTCTTTCCAACTTCGATATCCAAATACTGCATCGGTTTCTGACTTGGACACTCTGCTTGTGCCAGAAGCTCAATTGGATCACTGCTTCAATTTGCTGCTGTTTTTGTCTGCTCTAGGTAGCAGAGTCCCTCAGAATGGCTCCTGCGCATCATATCGCATCTCCCGAGGAAGCGGGTATGTGGAACTTGCCCCGCCGTCCGGTAATTGGCTGCTGAGAGACGCAACACTGACTTCGAAATGCGAATCTTTAGTGGCAAGAATCGCCTACCTGTCAAGCGACATCGTGATATCTGTTCAACCTGCTCAAGCAACAGATTCGGGATTCTCAAAGGTTTTGCACTCTCTGTCAGCCAGAAAAGCAACTAGTATAATTGCAAGTCCAGAGGGCTCCAGACCCGAAGTAAGCATGTGGAACCTTCTCACCAGATCCTCACATAAACAACCGCTTGTGCTAACAGGCCTAGGTTCTGACGATCAGACATAATGCGGATCCGTTACTGTCCGTTTTTGCTCCAATTCGGTCTGGCAAATTGGTATCTGTTACCTCCAGTTCGTCTATTCTCGTTTCTTCGATCCCGCATTTGTACAGGCTAGCTCAATATCCGGTCGTGATACACGTATCATTGCATCCTTCGGATTATCCCGACTTCTCCGAAATCACGTCCATCCGGCAGACGGGATTCTCATTTCTCCAATCCGAGTCATTAGTCGAAGCGCAAGATATTGCGCTGACCGCACATGCTCTGGCGATCAAGTCGGGCAAAGGTGTCATTCATTTCTTCTCTACAACCAGATCATCTGAGGAGACGCCGATTTCGATTGAGCGCAGAGAATTAGTGGCGAACATATTGGACCTACGAGCTGCTCGTAGATTCCAATCAGCAAGGGTGGGTAGCTCGACTCTTCATGCAGATGATGGACGGATCGCTACAATTACCGAGGAAGAGGTTGACTACGTTAATGGGGGCAGCAGAGCTCTCTCTGGGCTTTCAAGCCCGCAAAACGAAACTGCGAATGGTTTCTCAAATCTCGCTAGCACAGAAAACTCATCAGTAGCTTCGTCCCGCCGTGAGAGTAGCGCGGGCGGTGGACCAGCATTTTCTTCTGCTACTTCTGTAATTTCTTCAGTTGTACGTCCAGTGGCCTCCGAAGATATTTTCCGGTTCGTCTCGGAGATCTGGGAACAGTTAAATAGCGCTACAAGTCGAACTTATCGCGCCTTTGAGTACACTGGACCGTCAAACGCTGAAGCGGCACTTTTTGTGTTCGGATCTGAGGCAAGACTTTTTGGCGAAGTTATCGATCAAGCAAGCTCGAGCGACATATACGCAAAGGCTGGGGTTATCACCGCTCGCCTGTATCGACCGTGGCTTGGAGCCAAACTGATCGATGTGGTGCCTAAGTCTGTGAAACAAATAGCCGTCCTAGAACAGATCCGAAGAAAGACCACTAAATGGGGTCCGATACTCCTTGATCTACTCACAACAATCAAGTCTGGCCCATCCCAGAGTGGGGCACCACTCATTTTAGGTCATCAATTAGGATATATCACTCCTGCAACTGTTCGTCAAGCACTATGCCGGGTATTCCAGAACCTAAAATCGGCGTTGCCTGTCCAGAATCTAGAGGTTGGCCTTACAGATAGGCCTGCAGCCCTCCAGAAAGAGTACAAGCTAGAGCAACCGAAGGTGGAAACAGCGTATATGAAGATCCTACATCAGGTTTTTGGTGAACGTCTTCACATAGCGAACGCGCTGGGCGCTAGCAACGCTGGAATCAACGCATCAATATCATCAAACCCAGAGTTCGGCTTTGGCTCGCTCTTGGCTCGAATGGAGCGCCGAAAACGCTTCATTGAAGAGGTGAAGGAGGCGGTAAAGGATGGGGACTTTGCGACAGAAACCCCTAGGAGTTGGCTTTCGCGATGGGCTCTAGCTGCTGAGGATACCAAGAAGGCCAACGAAATTGCTCCACAGGTCATTTCGCGGCTTGCGGTCGATGGTTCGAGGTTGTCTGCTCGGCTCCTTTGCTCCAAGTCATTATTTTTCAAGGAATCGTCATGGCTGATTGGCTCTGATGCCTGGTCTTATGATCTTGGAAACTCTGGTGTTCATCATGTTCTTGCATCGGGCGAGAAAGTGAATATGCTTGTCATCGATTCTCAACCATACTCTGAACGTGCTGTAGCAGATGCTACGCGGAGAAAGAAGGACATTGGTCTCTATGCAATGAACTTTGGAAATGCATACGTTGCATCTACAGCTGTTTACAGTTCTTACACCCAGGTTTTACAAGCCATGATTGAAGCTGATCAATTCGATGGGCCATCTATTGTGTTGGCTTACCTACCGTACAACAAGGAAAATGACTCTCCACTGACGGTTTTGCAAGAGACAAAAAAGGCAGCTGATCTCGGCTACTGGCCGTTATACCGGTGGAATCCTCTGAACGAAGAAAAGGGTGAACCGAACTTCTCTCTTGACTCTGAGCGCATCAAATCTGAGCTGCAAGAATTTCTACGAAGGGATAACCAGCTTTCACAGCTTGCAAAGAGATACCCAGAGTTTTCTGCAAACCTCTCCGAGGATTATGGATCCGAGATCCGAAGTCTACAAAAGAAAAAGGCCAAGGACGCCTATGACAAACTCCTTGAGGGTCTTTTTGGAGCTCCTTTGACCGTTCTATTTGCATCAGACAACGGCAATGCAGAGGGCTTGGCGAAGCGTCTGGCAAATAGAGGTAAGGCAAGAGGCCTTAAGGCTATGGCGATTGCCATGGACGATTATCCCCTTGAGGACCTTTGCAACGAGGAAAATGTCGTTTTTGTGTCTAGCACCGCTGGCCAGGGGGAGTTCCCTCAGAATGGACGAGCATTCTGGGATGCTGTAAAAGATGCCACCGAAATAGATATCTCATCCGTCAACTATGCGGTCTTTGGTCTGGGAGATCGCCATTACTGGCCAAGGAAGGAGGACAAGGTGTACTATAACAAGCCAGCAAAAGATCTTGATGCAAGATTGGCAATTCTTGGTGGGAAACGTCTGACCGATATAGGCTTGGGTGATGATCAGGATCCTGATGGCTATCAGACCGGGTATCAAGAATGGGAGCCGAAATTATGGAAAGCCCTTAGTGTGGATAATGTGGAGGGTCTTCCCGAAGAACCAGCACCGCTTACCAATGAAGACATTAAAGTTGCGTCGAATTATCTCCGAGGCACTATTAAAGAAGGCCTCGAAGATAAGAGCACCGGGGCTATTTCGGCAGCTGACCAGCAATTAACAAAATTCCACGGTACTTATATGCAAGACGATCGTGATCTTAGGGATGAACGGAAAGCCCAAGGTCTGGAACCGAAATACATTTTCATGATACGGTGTAGATTGCCTGGCGGCGTTGCTACGCCGTCGCAGTGGCTGCAGATGGACGATATCAGTAAGGAACACGGAAATGAGACGATGAAGTTGACCACTAGACAAACTTTCCAGGTATAGGATACCTAATGCCGATGGTTATTTTTAATAAGCTGACTTTGGCCTAGTTCCATGGTGTAATCAAGGGTAAGCTGCGGCCAGCGATGCGTGCCATCAACAAGGCTTTGATGACCACAATAGCTGCTTGCGGTGATGTGAACCGCAATGTCATGTGCAGCTGCTTGCCTACGAAATCACAGTATCATCGAGATGTCTATGCGGTATCACAGCGCATCAGCGACCATTTGCTCCCATCAACAACAGCCTATCACGAAATTTGGCTCAAAGACGAGGAAGACAAAAAGACACAAGTCGCTGGTGATGCCGTTCAAGACTATGAACCATTGTATGGGCCAACTTACCTGCCAAGAAAATTCAAGATCACCATCGCAATCCCGCCCCATAATGACACCGATGTATATGCCCACGATATCGGTCTTATTGCCATTAGGGGTGATGGTGGGAGGTTAGAAGGCTTCAATGTTCTTGCCGGTGGTGGGATGGGCGTCACGCACAATAACAAGAAGACATACCCGCGAACAGGTAGCATGCTGGGATACTTCTCAGCGGACAAGGTCCATCTAGCTTGCGAGAAGATTATGCTTGTGCAGAGAGACCACGGTGATCGGAAGAACCGGAAGCATGCCAGGCTAAAATACACCATGGACGATATGGGTGTCGATGTTTTCAAAGACAAAGTCGAGGAACTCCTAGGAGAAAAATTCTCAGAGCCCAAGCCCTTCAAGTTTGAGAGCAACATCGACACATTCGGCTGGCAGAAAGACGAACACGGCCTCAACCACTTCACCTTTTTCATAGAAAACGGCCGTGTCGAAGACACCCCGACCTTCCCCATGAAAACCGGCCTCCGCGAAATTGCAAAAATCCACAATGGCGAATTCCGCCTCACAGGAAACCAGCATCTCATCCTGAGCAATGTCTCTGATGCCGACCTCCCAGTCATGAAGGACCTCCTCGCCAAATACAAACTCAATAATGTTCAGTTCTCAGGCCTGCGACTTTCGTCCTCAGCTTGTGTTGCGTTCCCGACCTGCGGCCTCGCTATGGCGGAGAGCGAGCGTTATCTCCCGGAACTCATCACTAAGCTCGAAGGCGTGCTCGAGGAAAATGGCCTCCGCCACGACTCTATCGTCATGCGTATGACCGGGTGTCCGAACGGTTGCGCACGTCCCTGGCTCGCAGAAGTCGGGTTTGTCGGCAAGGCGTATGGCGCATACAACATGTACCTGGGAGGCGGCTACCATGGACAGCGACTCAACAAGCTGTATCGGAGCTCGATCAAGGAAGAGGAGATTCTGGAGATCATGAAGCCGTTGTTGAAGCGGTATGCGATTGAGAGGGAGGAGGGGGAGAAATTTGGTGATTTTTGCATAAGGATTGGAATGATTAAACCGACTACGGAGGGGAAGACTTTTCATGATGATGTCGGTTTGCTTTTCTTGCTTCCCCCTTACGTTCGTACAGGTTCAAGGTCAAACACTAACGTCTCCGTTTCCACTCGTATCAGGTCGCCGAAGAAGAATCTGACGAAGAAGCATGATCTCTAAAAGACACCCTAGACGATAAAAGACAATGGGGTATTTCTTTCTCGTAAACATCTTTAGATTTCAATACCGCATCAAGGATCCATTTCTCCCATCTTCCAAGACAAAGTACACATGTACATACATATATATATATCCCTAACCTTCATGTACCCCCTACTTTACAAGTACTGTGATACTTTAGTAGCTTTTGGTTTAGTTCTGTTCACGTATTCGCGCCTTCTGAGAGAGCAGATTTAGATATTTCAAATTCAATCCGATTATTGTTGCGACAGGAGAAGTTTTCATTTTTCGTGAAAAGGGGGAGTGGGAAGTTGATGATTCCTTTTGATGCGGGCAATAGATAATCCCCCACACCGCCTACTTTCCCATCTACACAAAAAAAAATCATAAATCCTCTTTGAACCAAAAACTAATGTACTGGAAAGAAGTTGGAGGTATGGAGTGAGGAAATAAATCTAGGATAGAAGGGGATATCGGGCAGGATGAAATGATACTTCTCTGAGCCCGTTGGGAATATCTCACATCCTGCCCAACCAACCCTTACATCCACGGACCTATCTTGTCTATTTAGGTATGGATAGTCATTCATTTGCATTTTCGTTTCCGTTTTTCTTCTCGGTAGCTTTACATACATAAATATATTCTCTCCAGTTTACAATAAACGCCCTCATTTGCTGCAAGGAGGGGGTATCGCGATCACCAGCAGCGGTGTTATACATACAAGCAGAAAAATAAACAATAACCCCCCCCCCCAAAAAAAAAACCCCCCCTTGCTGCTCTATTATCCTTAATGCTTAGATACCCGTTACGCCTTGGACTGAATCCTCTTTACTTGAGATCGAAATGATCACTATTTCTACCGTTCAAAGTAGAAAGAAAGAAAGAAAAGAGAAAAAAAAAAGAATGATGGAAATGAGGTGGAGGATAGTAGGGAGGTATACGCTCAATACTTCCCCTAAAACCCCAAGTCTCCACCACCCCTAGCCCCTCAAATCACCAATTCCATGTTCTTGAAGAAGCTGAAAAGACAGGTGGTTTCCATTGCAACCTCTCTGGATCAATCTTCCGTCTCGGCTTGAACTTTTCCTTCTCAAGTTGCTTCTCTTTCTGCGCGGCCAGAGCGTCGGTGAGGACGATGACATGTTGGCCTTTCTGTTGGTTTTGTTAGTTGGTTGTGATAAGAGGGAGGGGTGTAATGTATGCGGTCGATATGGTGGAGAAAAGAGGGGGGAGGGGGCTTACGGAGTACCGTAACATATTGAGATTCTGGAGCGTGTGTAGGACATCATTAGTAGTCATGGCCGAAAGCGAACCCAGCTCCTCAATATTAACATCCGTGCGTCCATCCATCAGGATCTCAACAATCGTCTCCTGCCAATAAGCGCGGTAACTCAACAAGCCCAAATCCGATAGCGGTTTCTCCGGGGAGCCCAATTTAGCCTCTCGTTTCGATAATTCATATGAGAACGCGATTAGGAGTTTGCCGAAGCCCATGCGCTGATATTGCGGGAGCGTCAGGATACACGCGACGTTGTAGCCCTCAGCACTTTCTTTCTCCTTGGAGAAGTAGCCCACGAGATGGCAGCCATACTCGTCGCGCGTGGTCATGCAGTAGAAGAGAAAAGGGTCGACGTCGTAGTAGAGGGTTTTGTGGTCGAGGAAAAGCTTTGAGAGGAGGCAGAGGTTGCGGCACCAAGTGCGTTGACGGCGGCCATCGATCTCGAAGAAGGATACGTAGTCGTCGCGGTAGATCTCATTGCCGGGTGGGTGCAGCAGGGTGCATTTCTGGCGGTGCCGCGCGAAGGGCCGGAGGTGCGCGTGGTAGGAGAGGCAGAATTCGCAGATGTAGATCATTTCTTCTTCGGTTAGTTCTACGGGGTAGGGGCTGAAGTACCAGGGCTCCATCTCGTGTCTGCCCATCTGCACGCGGCTGAGGTTGCGGACGCGGGAGATTTCGGTTTGGTTCTGGGTCATGGAGCCGGAGGTTCGGAGTTTTTCGATCTCGTCTTCGCGGGAGTAGACCTCAGGGGCTGCGGCTTTGGCGGCTGCTGCGGCATCTTGGACATCTACCAGATCCATCTCTTCGTCCTCAGGTTTGGGCGTGTCCATGACCTCTGCCGACACAACGGCGATCGAATCGCTCTCCACTCCTGGTGCTAGTTTGAATAAAGCTGACTTAAGACCCTTTGCTGGCATCATCGTGGAAGAGGATTCAGGCGTCGCGGATATGTCACGACTGGTTCCGACTCGAGCCCGCTTCTGGTTCTTTGTGAGTTTGGACATTTCATTTTGGGTGTTCGCCTTGCTTGCGGCTCCGTTCTTTTTCTTGTCAGGCTTTTCTGGCGCAGGCCATTCCACCTCCTTGGAGAGGTCAAGTCTCTCGGCTGGAATCCATTCTAGAGTGAAACGTT
>JAJDMY020000305.1:0-50125 GCA_022345705.2 Sabuloglossum arenarium
GCGGGAGGGGGGGGGGGGGGTGGGGAAGGGGGTTGGATTTTGGTTGGATGGATGGATGTCTGACTATGTATGGTACTATGGTGATGATGGGTGAGGAGGTGATCGAGGTTTGGTTAACTAAGATTTGAGGGGGAGGGGTTATGTATGCGTACCCACCACCCTTCTTCCCGCAGAGGGATTTTTATTTGGGATATTTACTCGTATAGTTACACCACGACGAAAAAAAGATATTCAATCTACTCGCGTACCACCCTCTCTATATCTAACCGACATAACCAAACGGATCTCCAGAGACTCAACCACGTGCACCACCAAAAGGTTGTCTGAAAACTAAAAGAAGATATCCGCAATATTAGAACATATAGTCAGTCAGGGTGAATGTGCAGCAAGAGCGATTACCATCTAGCATGGTTCTGTTGCGGCCGTTGCTGTATCCATATCGAAAGAGGTGGAGTAAGATATCTTTCTTGCTCTTCGTGAAGGTGAAGGTGAAGTCCCGTGGAAACTTGACCAGCTCTTGTATGCAAGGCCTTTTCTAGAAACGGTGGGCGCGGAGGGTCCGCACCTTAAATCAAAAAGTAAATCTGCTGAGAGGTAGTGGTTGTGTCGTAGTTTGTGTTTGGGATTTTTGAAAGTCGTTGGTATGTTAGTAAATAAATGTAGGGTGGTACGCGAGTAAATAAAATATTTTTTCGTGGTATACGAGTAAATATCCCTTTTTATTTTCGACTGGTCGGGGAGAGAGAGACATTCTGCTTTCTGAATTTTTTATTTTATTTCATTATTTCATTCTTTCTCGTTGCCTAATCAAGCCCCCCCCCCCCCCCCCCCCAGGGGGAGACTCCTGAATGAATAAAGGTCTATTGGATGATGATGATGATTGATATTTGATGATTGATGTATATATTACGCTTTCGCCTGAGACATGAAACAGAAATCCCAAAAGTTAAGGGGAAAAAAAAGGAAATAGGATGGCCATTAAAAAAAGAAGCCTGATATGCATATACGCCTACATAGATGAGATACTAAACCCCCCCCGCCCCTCCCTCCTCGCGGGGATGTGGAAACGTGTATACTTTCTCAATCCCCCCCCTCCCTTCTCAAAGGAACAAACCCCCTTCAGATTCATCCCTCGATCCAATTTTGTTCCTTTAAACGATTTCCCCCTCTCCTCGCGGAGAGAGATTCTGAAAGATATAAGAAAAAAAAAAAAAAACAGTCTACGTGTTGGATTTTTTTCTTCTTTTCTTGTCATGTGCTTGGGGGAAATAGAGTGGATTTGAGAACTGGAGAAATTAAAGGAGAAGGAAGGTTGTTTTGAGGGAGAGATTATGATTGCTGGGATTGGAGAGAGGGGAAGGAAGAGGTAAGGGGATAACGCCGTGGAGATGCTGAGGAGAGTAGGAAATAAGGAAATAAGAAATAGGTCCCTCCCCTTGTAAAAATTGATAAACCCACATAACTATCAAACACCCCTCAACTTAAATTCACAACCTCGCCATCTCCCTTCCTCCCCTCCTCCCCCTCCCCCGCAACCCCTCCCTAATCTTCCTCGCCCTCTCCTCCTCCATCCCACCATCCCACCTCCCCTCATCCTCCATATCGACATCCTCAATCTCCTCCACCACGGTCCACAGATCCTCAGCCGGTGGTTGCCAGGACCTGCTTCTGCGCCTCGAGCCTCCTCCTCCCTTGGATGTGTGCGAGAGTGGGAGGATTAGAAGGAGGGGTTCTCTGCCTCTGCCGCGGTGTTCATCGGAGGTGGAGGTGGTGGATGAGTGGTCTTTGTTGGAGGAGTTGGAGTGGCTGTGGAGAGATTTGAGGGTTAGATGTGGGTAGGACTTTTCGACGAAGCCTGCCCAGCGCCGCAGGACGGCGGTGGGGGATTTCCCGGCGCGCCGGACGGTGGAGATGTCGTCATCGTCCTCGTCGTCACGGCCGTCGAGAGTGGTGCGGTGACGACGGAAGGGTGAGCGGGAGCGAGAGCGCGGTGGGGTAGCGGTAATACCAGCGTCGTCGAGCTCGTCATCATTGACCGGAGAGATGTAGAAGGCAAAGGGATTATCGTCGATATTGAAGGATGTAGAGTTGTGGCTTCCTGGGGGCCAGGAGTGGCGACTGTGGATCGTGAATGAAGGCATCTTGATCTTGATCCCTCCGATACAGGTGGTCTTGTGACTTATAAGTGGGTGTTTGTATATCCGCCGGTTCTGCTTGGATATTTTGTCTGTATTATGGGCCCGGCTCAAAGCCGGTCAATCTGGTACCGTCTATCCTCGGGGTAAAGAAAGCGATCGAGCGAGGATAAGCCAGAAGACAGAGATAGGAGGTATAGCGGATCAGACGAGACGAAGGAGCATTATAGTAAGGCGAATAATAAACCAACACCAGAAATGCGGGCGCTCCCAGATATTTATAAGATGCCACCGCGGGAGACAAGCGTCACCGGGGGCGGATGAGTGAGCCTCACTCGTGCGCTAAGACACGCCGTTCATGCAGGGCAGACGGCGCTTGAGTTCCTTCGCGGCGCATGCTCCTATTCGGGACATCATATCTGGATACCTAGAACGAAAAAAACAATTTCTGGAACATATAGGGCTAAGTTGCCGCATAACTCTTTTCGTGCCGCGTGTTGTGTGTGTATAGACATGATTCATACGTGGAGGAGGGGACGGAGGAATAAGGGCAGATTTTCCCGATGAAGCAGGGAGGATGATGATTCAGACGCGAGTACGCAATGGGAGATATAAAAACGGAGAGATGAGAGAGGAAGTCGTAGCATGTGGACTTCAAGGATTCTGTCGCTCTCGATAATCTCAAAACCTGCTGATTCCCCGTCGCTGACATGTTCACCCCGACTCCATGAGCCGTCGATATCAGTCCGGGGTGCATGAAAGCATCGCTCCAAACTGTCTAGCCTAATTAGTTGGCCACAAGGCTGACCGGGGCGATCTGGATGCCTAAATATCCGTGATCAAATATTCAACCCTGTTAATTCTCCCTTTTGCCGAGAAGCCTCATATTAATCATGTGCATTACAGCCTGATACCGGTCGTTTGTGCTAAAGGATCAAGCGGAGTCGATGTGCGGATTCTCTTAATAGTCTACTCTAAGTACTACGAATTTACTGACGAAGGAAGAGGCACTATTCCGTTGCTGTTGGTGACACCTTTGATCATCTTCATGCGGGCCATAGGCTTCTCCTCACTATGACTGCTCTGTTACTTGAGCCTTCAGAGAATCACTAAAGACGCATAGCTGTTGGCGTCATTCAGGATGAGCAGCTAGAGAACAAAAAGTATGCAGAGTTTCTAGAAAGCTGGGAGGACCGCCAGCAGAAAGTATCCGACTTCCTACTAGCTCTTTTGGACTTTTCTCCGCCACAAGCCCCTCCACCAGACATCTATCAGGTGTCTGGATCTGGCCCGAACAAACGGACCATCCATGTGAAACTCAATTCGACGCTTGGGATTGAATGTGTGACAATTTCAGATCCCTTCGGACCTACAAATCACCGATAAATCAATATCTGCACTCGTTGTGTCAGGCGAGACTCGAGGGGTTGGCCAAGCAGTGAACAGGAAGCGTGAAGAGCGGGGTTGGCCAGCATTGGAGGTGTTTGAAGTTGACGTGTTGGAAGCTGACGAGCCCGAAGACAGTGGAGGGGTCAAAGGAGACTTCCTCTGTAAAACCAGTAGCACGGAGCTGAGGCGCCGCTGGAGCGAGACGGTTGCGCAGCTGCATGGAAACATACAGGAATAACTGCCATGCGGTTTGCAGCCTTGACGCGAATCCCGGGTGTATCGGCCACAACAAGCCGGGTGAGTCCCCAAATCTTAAGAGAGCAAGGGCTCGGGTTCCTTTTCAATACGATTGTTCCAGCAGAAGCAGAATCATGCGCCGATTAATCAGGGGGACGAGAAACCATGACCGCCACAGTGAGTGTTATATATTCCAGGTTGCTCTATCCTCTGGGGCTCTCGGAGGGGCAATTGGAATTGCTGCAAATATATCCGTACAGGCCACGGTAAGTCTTGCTCGATGCAATCGTGCATGCATCGGTGATGCCGCTGTGTATTAGGCATATATTATCACATGAGCGGTGTCCGATGAATGCCGTTTCCCCCACCCTTCCGGTGATGTCCATGCACATACATACGTGTATGCACCCACCCATCCACCCATCCATCCAAACACCTAACAATAATTTAATTTGATCCCATTCTCTAGGGGATTTCACTTTCTTTTCTTCTTTTCTTTGGGGTGAGGATTGGGTTCTCACTCACACCGCTAAGTTATCTATAAAGTCCATCCTCCATCTTGGAAGGTCTTTTGGTTTCTGGTGAAATCGAGATCTCCGTCGCCATCGGGTGAGAGATGACTGCCCCAGAGCAGAAAGTATTACGGTTGTTTGGCTTTCCGTTTTCCGCCCGGCTTTTCCATGGGTGTTTGCAGACTACCCATGTCGAGTTGCAGGGTGAAGGAGTCCCGGCAAGACAAAGTAGAATGGGAATTTATTCCCAGTTTTTCATTGATACGTAAAAAAAAAAGGTGAACAGGAATAAGACGTAGAGGCTTTCCATTTCCGCGTGAACCGTACATGGTTGTGTACCCACAGAGGTCAACAAGTAAACCAAAAACTCAAAAGACCACGGGCAAACAAAACCAGCCAAGATCTCAGCTAGCAGTAACTTCCTGCTTAGAGCATGTTCACGGATCAACATACTCCAGACTCTTCCCATCTTCCCCCCAAATCAAACAGGCTGCATTCTGATCCTCAGTCCGCAAATCCCCTGCAACGCCACACGACACAACCACTGGACTCTGCGGAACCCTGAAACCTCGGAGGTGGTGGCCATTCGAGGGGTTTCCCATTTCCCTGATGACAGTAAATGGATTGCGCCCTCTGGACGCACCCATCCGCCCATCCCACTCTATCTCGCCCAGACTCCGTGCTCTCATTATTGAAGCAACATCTCTCGCTGGCGTAGGCTCATCATGTAGGATCGGTCTGTTTGGATGCAATCCAAGCCTACGTGTCGTAGAAAAGGGTCTTGATAAGCTTTCGTCCATCAGCCCATTGGCTTCACTGGCTGACCGTGGACTCCGTTCTAGAGCGCTGACAGGATTTCCCATGGCACTGGCGTTGGCTCCAACTTGCAGAATCTTGAGTACGCTTCCAGATAACTTCCTTATTAACTGAGGAGTGTTTTTCCTTGGAGCCCTTTGCTTCATGATCCTATAGGGTCGCCGAATTTTCTCCCAGTCTTGGTGTTTAACAATCATTTCTTCTGTTGCACTTGGGTTTCCCTTTGAAATGGTTGGCCAGCCCTGTGGGGGTCTCCTTAAGATCCACGCTGCTGTGTCGATAGTGCCCTCATTTGGGACCTGATCCACACCTTCCTCGACCTGTAGGATCGTGTGCAGGAAGTCCGCACTGCCAGTACGGTGAGCGTCCTTCCTTGACCTATTCATTGCGATTCTCCACGATTCGACCTTGGGGTTCGATATCCCGCGGCGCCCTCGAATTTGTAGTTTGACTCCAGTGGTGCGCGATAGGGTGGATCCTCTACCGGAGCCTGAAGCTCCATTCTCACATACTTGAGCTCTCTCGTAAGGACTCTCCCTACCCCGAGGACCACTAGTTGGCCGGAAGCTTTCTGCTGGGTTATCCTCTGGACAGCGGAACCCGGGAGAGAGCTCATGATGCAACCAGTTCAGCTTCCGATTCAAAAGGTCGAGAAAAGTCTTCTCGGAGCAGCTGAATGACCGATTCTGACGAATGTCTGATCCGCCGGCTTTATTAGACGGTGTATTCTTAGTTTTGAAATCTGTGAGCAAACCGACGCTCCTGGCCCGCGAGATTGATGCATGAAGTGTTCTGTCAGGACGAGTCCATGCTCTAGCAGAATAGTATGCCGGTAAGGACGCTCTCCTCTGGACAGATGGCACAAATAAGGTACGCCCCATTTCGGCACGAGAGTCCAGGGCACTGCGGCATCGTACAAAAGGGCCTTGTGACGGTACATGAGGGGTCAGCAATACACCATCTCCAGCGGAAATGACACGTCCCCTCTGATTTTGGCCAAAGGTAGCTCTAATCGAGCTAGAACCTGAAATTTGACTGCTCTGGTCGGCGAAGCTCTCGGCCTCGTAGCCTTCCAAGTCCTCGTAAAGGCCTTCTGGCTGATCCAGCACCTCACGCCAGCCCATGGCCGGACTAGCCCTGCGGCCAGCGGTACCACAGATACCGTGATTGCCAGAGACAAGTGGATCAAGCAGCATTGGATAGGCCCAAATCTCAAGCCTCCGACCTAAGCTATCTGCAAACCCGGACTCGTAAGTCGATGCAGGTGCTTCGTCTATGTGTTTTCGCGCAGCCCGCTTTTCAACTCGCAGGCCTCGATCAAACAACGCCGGTGTCTCGCCTGGCGGAGTAGATAACTTGAGAGAGTTATGAGGTGCTTCTGGCCCCCCAATGGGCCTATACTTTAACAAACCCTGGGGCAATGGTGTCACTGGTTCTGACAAATTGCGTGCTTTCTTCGGGCTCGTCTCCCTAAACACAGAGCTAGGACGTTGCAGAATAGCAGTGAAATGTCGGGTTAAAGGTGGAGTCGGGAATTGACCTTTCGATACAGCTCGCTGAGGCGGCGATGAGCGTCTTGATATGGTGATATCCACCCTGGATTTGACATTACCATTCCCTCTAACCAGCCCAGATGAACCCGGATCCCCCTGAGCGAAATGGGGATATTCGTGAGGTAGAGGGAGCAGCGATTGGGTAGCTCTTCGTATTTCGTCACTTCCGGTAGCCCACACGTTAGGTGTTGGGAACCCAGCTCCAAGTCTCCTACGGACGGTGCCATTTTCGCCTAGCACAAAGCCTGAGGCTCCTGACTGAAAAATACCTTTCTCCTCATCAAACCTATTGTCGATTCGGTTTGTGTTGTTCAGCCACCTTTGCCACCAGAAACGCAGACCAATGGGTTCATTCTCTTCGTCGCTTTGGCAATCCCAGAACATGCGACTATAGTCCGTAGTAGCTGTTTTGGATCTGAAGCAGTTCTTTATAATCCGCCGGAGAAAGGCCGGCCTTTTACTGGTTGTCAGGACTTCAACCTCATGAAACCGCCCTGTTCGAGCTCTCTGAATTTCATGATGCCTCTGGTCGCCACTCTGCTTCTCCACCCATCCGTGCCACGTCTTAACGTACTGTCTCCGAAGATTTACTGTTCGTCCACTTTCTTCATCACCCCTATCAGCATTTCGAACCCGCCACCGACCCCGATTAGAAAGGCACCACCAGAAAGCGTATATTAACAAAGGCCCCAGGACTACTAGAAGGGATATGGCTGCTAGAGGTCGTAAATTCCGTAGGTCTCGAAGACCCTGCTCACTAATGAACACAACATCGGATTTAGAATGGATAGGGGGAGCTGGAGGATCATCGATGTTCATCTTGAGGGAAGCCTGTGGTCATCGCCGGCTCCGTTTGCTTTCTGTTGGCCCTGGATTAAGCGAATGCAACTCCTACCGCTAAAACCAAGAGAATAATTGGTGTAAAAACATTCATCGAGTCTCAGTGAAGGTGCAGCGAGTAGAGTAGATGGTGCGCTTGCGGATGGTTCCCTTTGCGAGAGCAATAGACTATAAAACATCGCAAGGAAATCGTGTCGTTTAAACTCTAAACATGGAGAGGACCCACATTCGAACCTTCCAAATAAAGGAGTATGTTAGGTTCATATCAGAGGGCGACATACATAGAACAAGAGTTCAATTGCCTTTTCTCATGGACCATTTGGTCAGGATAGCAAGACAGATATGCTCCCCCACCGACTTTAAACTTCGATATACATTTTGGGATATTACTGGTGCGTGTCGGCATAAATTTTGGCTTGGTGAGCTAAAGGCTATCGTTTCGTTGCCCAGGGGTAAACGTCCTTCTCCAAATCAACCATCTCAAAGTCTGGAAATACGTCTTTGCTCTCTGGGCTATTTGGGATAGTAGGTGAGATGGCTGTCGCTAGCATGTATTGTTCCTCGAAGGCCTGGAGCTCCATTTTGACGTTATTGACAGCTTGTCCCTTAAAGAAAACCTCAACATCCCTTACAACATCGTCAAATTTATCGCCAAGGGCCCTTCCTTGGATTTGATTCGATCTAGGTGCGCGAACATTCCTGAACTCAAGATCGCGAAGCCAGTCCGCCAGAAGGGCTTCCCCCGACATCTTGATATAAGCCTCCTTCAGGCACCAGTATGCGTAGAAGCGTCGTAGCTTTGCCTCAATGACCACTCGGGAGCTGAAATATTTCCTCTCTCCAGATGCAAGTGATACATGCATGGTCAGATTCCGGGAGCAGCAGCGAGCAAGGTCGCCGAGTTGGTCTGCAGATATTTCTGTGCCATCTTCGAGCTGGATAGTATTGACGGAATGCTTGATGTCTTTCAGCTCCTGGTCAGAAAACATCTCTACATACGTATCCACCCAAGCGTCGAATCCTTTTTGGTCAATACGAGCGTAATCATTCCTCTCATTCACACAGACAATATCCACGCCAACCTTAATAGAAGTCCCCGGGTGGGCCACCACAGCAACAAGCCCTGCTTGGTGGGACACATTAAATTCGACACCTGGGCAGCCGGGAGTTTTGGGCCGATAGCACGGTTTCTTATAATCACCGGAGGTGATTTGAATGTCTGACCAGGGCACACTGCAGGATCGGGCAACAACAAGATGTTTTAGTAAATACGACGCTAAGCTCATCTTTTTGCCTTCGATACGGTAGTTTCTACTAACGGCCTGTTGCTCGTCGGCTTTCAGGCATTCGAGGGCAAATGAGGCCTGGTGTTGAATCAGCGCAAGTACCCTAGGTTATTGGCTTGATTCGACACAAATCTCTTCTGCAGCTTCATACCTGTGTGTTAAAATCATCAAGCCACAGCCCTCGTGTGTCTAATAGCCAGCGGATAAAATTGTGGGTAGCCATTCGGCATCAAATTCAGATCGTTGAAGAAAGACGTGTCGCCTCACCAGGTACGAGAGGTGGGAGGTGGGAGGTCACGGGACAGTGTGCATTCCGTGCCGAAGCGGGAGTAGCCGTTATCGTTATCCAACTTTTTTTTGTCGACAATTACTTAGGCTTCAAGTCTCAATTGACAGAAATGCAACGTTAGAAATACTTAAGAACTGCGGTTTGAATTGCTTTCTGATACTACCAGCGGATCAACTAAATCTGTTGAGATTGATAGCGTACTGGAAACCTCTACCCGATTGCGAGTGCCATGACTCAAGACACGCAACAACCTATTGCCATAGGAGTGCTGGCTCTCCAAGGGTCTTTCAGCGAGCATATCCAACTTTTACGCCGAGCAGTAAATTTGCTTTCAGCGTCCAGCTCCTCTGATGCAGAATGGTCATTTTCGGAGGTGCGGACATCGGCCGAACTCTCACAATGTGATGCCTTAATCATACCTGGAGGTGAGAGTACAACAATTTCGCTGGTAGCAGCTCGATCGAATCTACTGGAGAACCTGCGGGAGTTTGTTAAGTACTACTCTACCATTTCCACTTTGACAAGAAGTTGACTGTTTCATTGCAGAGGAAGACGCTAACTATACCTTATAGAGTCCACAGACACCCAACCTGGGGCACATGCGCCGGTCTTATCCTACTTGCAGAGGCCGCTAACCGGATAAAACGAGGTGGGCAAGAGCTGATCGGAGGACTCGACGTCCGAGTGAACAGAAATCATTTCGGTCGACAGATCGAAAGCTTCGTGGCAGATATCGATTTACCTTTTCTATCACCAGCGGATGGAGAAATATATCCCTTCAAAGCAGTATTCATTCGGGCACCCGTGGTTGAGAAGATATTGCCTGTGCGGGAGGGACCCCAAGTGGAAGAGGGGTCTCTGGATGAGACTGTCATTGCTCCTTCTCGGGCACCAGAGGGACCTGTTGCAAAAGAAGCGATTGGGAGACCTGTAGAGGTCATGGCGACGTTACCTGGCCGAGCTGCTCTACTGCCGAATAAAGTTACGACAGCGCACGCAGAGGGGGGTTTTGGTGACATAATAGCCGTCAGACAAGGCAATGTCTTCGGGACTAGTTTTCACCCTGAACTAACAGGCGATTCTAGGATCCATATCTGGTGGCTGGGAGAAGTACAAAAGGCTGTAATGAACAGACGACGCTTGAGTAGTGCTCATGCCGGAAAAGGATCATGATGATGTTTTCCCTCTCTTCTATTGCCGAACACGGAAGAATTGGAGACTGAGCCCAGACAGCTACAGATAACGGAATGTTTCACTAGGTACATCGGTAGATCGGTCTCATGATAGAAAATTTAAGCATTTTTTATTTTAATTGTAGATAGATTTACAGCCCTCCCAACGCCTACTGTTAGTGTACATGGATAATTCAATTCTCAATCATTCTACTTACCCGAACCATACTCCCTTTCTTCCTTGGCCCGTTCTTCAGCAACGGCGCGCCCATAGCCCCCACGTCCAGGATCAAATTCGCCCCTATACTCATCACGCACTTGACCCCCGGATTTTCCTCGTCTGCATCGATTATGTCAGCAATAGAAACTTGAGCAAGTACCACTGCGTTGGACGTACCCATACTGTCGTCCCTCCTGGAATCCGGGATCCAGGTCAGTCCGAATGATGCGCTCATCCAGCTTGGTACCTCCAATGTATTTCATACAGTCTAGTGCGTCTTGGTGGTTGTAGTATTCCACGAAGCAGAACCCACAAGGCGTCTTATTATATCGGTCAAGGCCCATTACGAGACGCTTGATCTCGCCACATCTATCATCATCAGATTTGTTCGATGTCGGTCAGATGATAGATAACCTACTTTGCAAATAGCTCGTGTATCTGCTCTTCGGTTGTGTAAAAGGAGCTGTCAATAAACAAAATATGTCAGCTCGAGCTCTCGCAAGCTAGATGAACATTGTAACAGCCTTAATCGACTTACAGATTGCCAACATAGAGCGTGGTTGCATCTTTCAAAGGATCCTCAGGGGCAGCTTCGGGCGACCCCTCTCTGTCCTCACGGTCGTCACGATCTCGATCATATTTACGCCTTTTAGACTATTTAGATACGAGTTAGCATCAGTCATGCTGAAAGAGCGTGGAATTCCGACGTAGGAACAAGGCACAGTGAGTTTATACATACACGTCCAAGAAAGTAAGCACTGGGCTGATCGAGGCGATCGACCGTACTTCGTGGAGTTGCGGTCATGTCGATTCAAATAACGTCGATTGGTATCCGGTGGAGTGATTGCTTGGAATATTTGCCACAACCGTCGACTGTATTCACCGAAATCTATGTCAAAATCTCTAATGCCTTATACTTTGCTTTAGCTAAGACCAATATATGACAGTGATCACAGAAAGAAGCGCCTACCAGATTCTCTTAGATGCGAGCGCCGTGCCCATCAAGTTGCTTTGAACACCGGGCAGAATTACGTGTCTACCCTCTACAGCTGTGCAAGTTCTTTGCTTCTGTCTAGGGTCAGAATAATTTCTGGGTCTGATCAAGTGGCTGTTGTTTCCTTTTGTTCTTCAGGTGACGGGGGTCATGAAGTGTGTATTACGTAAGCCGGGTCGTCGCGTTTCCTGATATCCTGGCGCGTAAATCAACCGAACCTTAAAGCTTCTTTGACCTTAACCTGCCTTTTGGCTCTCTGGACTTCGTGATATCTACCAAATCAACTACCCAGAGCATAAGGATGCCAAAAATACTAAACTATACTCCGGGTTGGCTCTCCCGGCCTGCTCCTGGCTTCAATCTTTTCTCTTCAATCTCGAGCTCAGATGCCACAAATGCCGCCGCAAACTCTTCCTGTAGAGGCAGAAATGGGTCTCCTCGTGAAGAGAGTCAGCAGTTCGGACGACGCAGGCTCGCTCAACGAGGAACAGAAGTATTTGTGGCTGTTGGCAACCAACTTCGCTGGGCGGACATGCAGCATTTGAAGAATGATTGGGCGGAGGATGAAAACCGAGATGGCAGACGATATCGGAAGGGGCGCAATGGGGGCCTAGATAAAGACACAGAAGGATGTGGCATCAAAGCAGGAGACAGGAGATGCTATCGAGTATGTCATCCCACTCCCGAGCCTTTTGTGGATCCTTCTCTCATCGACGTGATCTAGGTGCTGAAAACTCCTGTGGCGGAGGATATCCAACAGCTCATCATATCTCCTAATGGCTTATTTCTGGCTATCCTTACCTCACACGCAGTTCGCATCGCTGTCCTTCCCGACTCGTCTCGATTGTCGGAACCAGACAATGGTCCGATGCGAATCAAAGCATACACGCTGGGGCCAACTATCCACATCCTCACGCAGTCCCCAGTGGTCTCTGCTTTGTGGCATCCTCTTGGTGTGGCAGGCATGTGTCTTGTTACTGTCACTGCCGATGCCATTGTTCGCGTCTGGGAGCTCAACGTGGATAACAGATGGTCTTTCGATAACCCAGCTCTTGCCATTGACCTGATTGACCTTGCTAATGGTACACATTCCGAAGGAGACATGAAAGCTTCCATAGCTGGAAAAAATAGGGGATTTTCACTAGACACAGTCGAGATGGAGGTATCTTCCGCATGTTTTGGGGGTACAGGTTCAGAGGAGGAGAATGGCTGGGCGTCGATGACATTATGGATCGCTATGAGAGAGGGTGATATCTATGCCCTTTGCCCTCTCCTGCCGAGCCGGTGGCAAGCTCCATCAACTCTTATACCATCCCTTTCTATTTCAATCGTTGCAAAGGCTGCGGCAGTGCAAGATGATCCAGATACTTTGGAAGAGGACAAAAGGAACCACATACGCCAGTTCAATTGGATATCAGCCATTGACAGTCAGGACCCGACCTTTTTACCTTCAGGCCCATCCTACCTATTTCCCGATGCTGAAATCTATGCTCGACCAGCGGTCCCGAGGTCTATGCCTGAATTACAAGGACCCTTCGATCTGGACCCTGCCCCGGACGACGATCTCGAAGTGCAGCTCACTGACATTTATGTAGCCGCTGGGCGTATTGATGATGATGAATTATGCTCTGGAGATGATGATTCCATTTTTGATGGTGTTGGCAAGGATGGTCTTTCCTTGGGGGTTGTATGTTTGTCAACGAACAGTGGAAGGGTTCACATGTACTTGAATCCCCAAGGTGTGGAGGGGAGATGGACAAGCAAAACAGTAAGTACTAGTTCTCTGATTAGCCATGTATTACGCGGAATGTTTCGTATTCAACAGGCTGACAACTATACTCAGTCTGCATCGCGACCTAACCGCATCCCACTCCCAGTCCTTTTGAGGCTCGAATCGATAGACACATTGAGCGCTGAAGAGTTGCGTATTCATGGACCCGTTTGGCCCGTATTTAGTGAAGATCCATATTCGCGTTACTCATTCTTTGTGAATCACGGTACGGGCATTACGTTTATGTCTCTTTCCCCCTGGGCGAACAGACTGGAGAATGAACTGCAAAATTCTGATGAAGCCGGATCTGAATTTCGGATGAGTCTTCTCTTGGAAAACGCTGGTACATTGAGGGAGAAGATTGTTGATGCAGTGCCTAGCGGATCTTCGGAGGCAGGATGCCGATCAGACCACTTGACTGGAAACATTGCATTCGAAGATCCGGGCTTGGGTTATTTCCTTCTGGCTGCAGCCTCTGACCGACCATTCGCCGCCAACTTCGACCTCCCAGATCTCAACTTGGAGTCGTCTCCAAATAACGAGGTGGATTCCAAACCCGCAGCTATTATCAAACCGAGAGAGCCTTATCACCCTGCACCAGCATTCTTTGCCAAGACTGTTATGTCCTCTGTCATCGCGACGCTGACTTCAAATCGGCACAAACGTTTCCTAACGGAAGAAATAAGATTGTCATCCGCGACCCTTGATGTGATAGTCAAGACGCACCAATTACTGAGCAAGGAAACTCAACAGTTGGGCATTGCAGCTGCAGAGCTCTTCCGGCGCTGTGAATTACTGCAATCTGAATTCAGAGAACATGTCAATTGCGTCCGAGACGTGGCAAATAGAATTGACGCTGTGGCTGGCGAGGATGGTGAGTTAAACGAGGCACATTCAGCAGGTCAAGATGTAAGAATTCGGCGAAGAGTAGAGGCTGCTTATAAACGACAAGAAACTTTAATACAACGCTACAATACTCTACTGAAAAGGGTCACTAGCACATGCGGACGGAAATTGAGTGATAAGGAAAGAGCCTGGATCTCTGAGGTTCGGCAGATACAGTCTTCTGTTCTCAAGGGCGAGACATTCGAAGCTCCACAGACAACTCAGCTGTGGGGAAGATATGTAGAGGTACGTGCTACGCTTTAGGGACTTGATCTGCATCCATCTCTATGGAGAGGCGAAATCTGACGTGCACTTATCTAGGTAAAACACTTAGCAGGAGACCTTGTTACTCAATCTCAAGAGGCTACCAGCGAGAATGTCGAACCCATTGAAGACACAGAAATCAAGGTTCCCGCAGATATCAGAAAGGCTAAAATCGCTCAAGTGATGAGCTTGCTGGAGAGAGAGTACGTGGTTCTTTACATTCTTCGCATCTCTACACGCACTCTCTCGATTCTCGTCTGGCGACCAACTGACGTTCCGCCCTCCACGCAGGTCTGCACTCGTCGATGCTGCGAAAGCGCGGCTTGAGAGACTAAGCCTGTCTTCCCCCGAGTGATGTTAAATTCGAAACATGTGTGATGTTGAGTTTAGGTTGCGGTGAATCTATCGCTCGACATTCATCACCACCTCCGCTCGCCTCTACGCACAGGCTCTGACTGTTGGTGTCACCCTTCTTAGACTGGATGGCTTGACGATGGCATGGGAGGACTGAGGATATACCATGGGTCAGCATCCAACTCCTACATAGATTACACGCCCAATGCCTCTCTCTCTTGTTTCAACAAGTGCTCACCCCGCATCAGACATGTATATCATTATGTCTTCGGACCGGTCCAGCCTCGGCATATCATCTTGCGATGCACTCAGTCTTGTCCTGGAGAGGTTTTGCTTTTCTTTTTTTGTTCTCTCTTGATGAAACATGAGAGCAGTCCAGTAAAAATAGACTCTTCCAGCCTTCGAAACGAAAGGTTTGCCGAGGAAATGTGCATGGGATTGTGCTACTGTGCTTGTCAGTGTTTTGCTATGCCTTTCAAATGTGACGAGTCGTCAAGTGTCAAAAAGGGTTCAAGCATCAGTCGTAGGGTCCCTTAAGGGTCAGTTTCAGGCCATAGAATTTTCATGCGCAGGCTGCCCAGCGGTTGGTTCGTGCCAGCCTTGGTGGTATGAAGACCAGGATCCAAATCCCCCATCCTCGACCTGTGTGATGTTAACCTTTTTTCCAGCATTATTTTATTTTTATCCTTATTTTTATTTTATTTTCCCCCGTTTCGGTTGGCTGGTGGGAGGGCTGGTGATCGACGCAGGGATTCCTTTCCCGCCAAATTCGCCCATGTTGCCTGTACTCTGCCCTAAGATCAGGTACACTGTGTAACGTAGCAACCAGAAGGACATGGTCTCTGTCATATTATCATGGGCGAAATCACTATGAGCATGGCTTGAAAGGAGCGTCTTTGCATCTCTGGAGCGCCGTGATTTTCAACGATATTTTTGGCCTGGCTTGGGCGCTGCCTTAGGAAGATCTTTATTCGAGAGAGCCGTGCCACGGTACAACTTAAGGCCCGAGCCCATCGATGCCGATGATACTATCTGTGAGTATGTACATAGATTCTTCACGGCTCAACCTCAGGCACGTGCGAGAGTGTGTGTTTTGTATGTTATGTTGCTGCCGCCGTTACTACTCTTCTTTCTTTTTTCGTGGTGTTTGGGGAGTGCTTCCGTCCATATTAATATCCCCATCCATGTCGATTGGTAGGTACCCCGGGATTGGCTGGGATAACGCCGAGAGAAATTGGAGCTGGTATCTTAGCAGTCATTGATCATCGCCTAACGCTGCAGTAGTCAGATATGTTTCAGATCCCCGAGGGAGGAGGGTTTGGAAAGGAAGGAAAGAGAGAGCGATCAAAGTCACATATTGCCATCGACGACACCAACAATGACAACAATAACAGCAACAGCATGCAGGGTTCCCCATCCAAGGTAGCGGTACTTAGATGCGTCGTGCATCGTGAGGATCCTTCGATCGTCTCATTCTTACCCGGCCACCGAGGACAGCCTTGACGTACGATCCCAAGCTGGCCTGCTGTTTAAACGGGAGAGAAAGAAAGAAAAGGAAAGCACACGGCCCTCGAATTAGGTAGAAATCGCCAGTGTAGAGCAGCGTTACATGCCTGGAGTAAGGACTACACTGCAGAAGTTCAGCCAGAGGCACATCGTATCGAGGTTATCATCGTCTTGATTACTCCCCTCAGATACCTACAGAAAGAAACAATTCCTTTTTAAGGAACTAGGCGATCAGAGACGATACTAGGGCCAAGTGTCTGAAGATAGTGTGAAGAGCACAGTACCTTGCAGTAATGTATAAGCAGAAGCCTGTCCTAGTTGATACAACAGCACGCGAGATGACAATTATGAATTGAGAACGGAACCTCAACCTCCGAGGACAGAAAAAAAAAAAGATACTCTAAACTATCTCTCCATCCGTCTGTCCGGCCCAGTTCCGCCTTATCTTTCCCTTTCTCTGCGTCTCCGCTTGTTTGAAGATTCGCGTGAACCTGCCCCATTATCGCCAATATCAATCAATATCAGTCAGCAGGACTGACGGCTGCTGGACCTCGGTCGTTCCTTCTTTACATTGCTTTCATATTTTGATTGGTTCGAAGAGGGCGCCCATGCTGACGAAGTGTGACAGACAGGCCAGGGACAACAAGTCATCCATGTGACGAATCTGGTGGTCATATTACTTACAACCACCAACATCCAACCAAATCCTCATTCCGACGGTGTCTATTACACGCTGATCCCTCCAGACACCAAGAAGATTATATTGAGTTTATTGATCCTTCACACTACTCCACACGTGAAAGAGTGTAGGAGGAGGGAAACAAAGAAAATAGTAACTCGCCACATTCGTGCGTGATAAGTATCGTATCTTCACCCCTTCTCCAGACCCCAGTCTCCAAACTCACCCAAAACGAACCCGGTTCTAGGCTCCAGCGACAGGGTACCCGCAGGGAAACACAGGGAAACCATGACACGACACAACTTCCGCGACAACGCGGGGGAGACGGAGGCAACTACCGTCCTTTCATTACAAAATACAGAAAGAAGGAACCCGAATTGAGCGACGGCCTAGCGCCCTCTTTTCTCAGAAGTCTCGGCGTTTCCTCGGTGAACCATCGGTGGAAGTCTAACCCGGTAATGCTAAATCGACCGTTTAAGACACAGAAATCTGGAGGATAACCCGCCACCAAGATGAGCAAGCTAAGAGATAAGAGAAACGAAAGAACCACAGATAGGGATTTGTGGGGGGCGGAGGGGGGCTGGATTTCTGCCTGGGCGCCTGAAAAAATCCGCCAGCCCATGCTATGCGCCAGCATGCGGGAGACAAGGACGGGGGACCGATGCACCATGCGATGCGATTGCTACACTACATCCTCATCCACCCATCCTTACTCATACATCCATACATATTCCTCACGTACAACCACACCCAAACAACTAACAACGACGACGTAAATACACTACAGATATTAGTTCTGCATGTTTACCCGTGTGACGTATTTAATGTATGTATGCATGTCGTACATACATATGATGTCCCGGTACCGATTGACCCATAAATTTTTACCGTTTCGTCAATGGTTTCCCGTTCTACGAAAAGAAGGAAAGAGAAGACGTGAGAAGAAGAGAAATACCCATGCGCAGAACCCCAAAAAGATGACATGTCGTGATGCCTCATGCCTCATGATGGCAATGTCGATGTTCATGATTGGCACCGGCCCTCGGCGCATACACCACCATCGCCACCTACTTTTCTATATACGTGTTTCATGTTTGAGGATCTGCATAATGGAGATGTGAGGGAGGGATGGGGTAGCCTTTTCTTCCCTTTTCTTTCTATCATTTTTGACTTCGATGATTTGAGATCATGTGGGATCAGAGAAGGGGAGGTTAAGCCTATAGTTGTTGTTGTGTAAGTGGGTGGTTGGGTGTTTGTGTGATAGGAAGGAACGATCATCGTGTCGTTGGTCGTTCTTTATCGAGTGGGGAAACCTTCCTAGGTGGAAAAAGAAAAAGAAAGGAATAGGTCCAGTTGCTTAATTGTTCTGTTCCGTGGTTAGGCCTGTAAAGATGTTTTTTTCCCCAGTATCGCTGTCGTCGTTCCTCTGCCGAGGATACCGAAAAATCTTCGTAAAATCCAAAAAAAATATTGACATTAACTTTTAGATCTATTGAGCACTTCACCCACCTCGCCTTCTTCGTTCGTAAAGGGCGAGGGCGGGAAATAGCCCGTTCGTGTGTTAGTTACAACTTCTTATCGAGATAGAGAGATAGAGAGGAAGAGGAAGAGAAATACAGAAGCTTGAATAGGGATGATGAGTATACCAAGTAATCTTTAAGACTTCTGTAGGTAAGCCGGGGGGTGGGGTGCGTGTAGTAGTAGTAGAGTAGTAGGAAGAGTGGTAGTGGCAGCACACTGTTGGCGATTTTTTTGATCGACTTGAAACCTCCGAACGGCGATAACAATAGAAAATAGAAGAGGGGGGGGGGGTCAACCACATCAACCAATTACAAGTCCAACGGGTAAGGGGTTTGGAACACACATTAAGAGCCAAGTCTTCAAGCAGGGAGACCACCGGGACGAGGGAAAGAAGACAGGGCAATAGACGTGCGTGCGTGCGAATGCGTGCATACAACCGCCCAAGGAAAACAAAGAGAAAGAGAAAACAGAGGTTTTTGCTTTCCCAATATTTTCCGCCATTTTCGCACTTTCATTCTCCATTCATTTCCATCCAACCCTTCACAACGTAAACCCAAAATCCAAAAACTAAAAACACAGAGGAAAACAAGAGACGAGGAATTTGATATAGCATTGAACTTTTTTTGGTGGAAAAAAACACAGTTGGACCTAACCTAGTCAAACTTGTACTCCGTCAAAACGCCGTCCGTCACGTCTTTTCATAATACCCACCCCAACCCACCTATTAGAGACTAGAATGAAAATAATGGCCAAGGAAAGGCCGTCTTTAGGAGATAATAGTAGTAGCGGTTGTAGTAGTAGTGGAAAAGGTGTTCAATTTGGTTCCGTGCACCTGCCAAGGATCTCAACGGAACAATGATATCATCATTGATTTTTACGCCAGTTGTTGGAGTCCCGGTTCTTGGCGAGCGGACCTGGCCTCGGACTCTGCGCGAGCGGATCGAGTGATGACCGGAACGCGCCGTCTCCTGGCGTTGATGAACCAATTGCTTATCTAGAAAGTCATGTCAGCGAAATTTTCTGTCGAAAGAGTCCTTGGTGCCCAACAGACCTGACTAATGCTCAGGCCAGTTTGACACATGAGCATCTGTTTTTCCTCCTCTGTTGGATATGGATGAGTGAGATGCTCTGTTAGCCAAGCCCGAAGCAGATCGGTGACTGGTTTGGGTAGGTTTCCCCTCCGCCTTTTGTTGCCCCTGTTCGTAGGTTCGAAGTAGTCGATGCCCATTTCCAGCGAAGTTTGATGTTGAGAGCCCGAGGCCGAAAAGGGAGAACGGTCCGTTGGCAGATTTAACCGGGAGTATGGGGTATGCCTCGGAGGATAGTTGCTAGCTGGCATATACATGGGAGCTGGCATATACGCTGGGGATGACATTCGATAATCTTCATGTGTAGACACATATGTAATGGGAGGCTGGCGCTTTTGGGGTTCATAGTGCGCTGTAAGGAGAGACCGATTTGCGTCTAAAGAAGACTTAAAACCTCCATTCGAGTCTGACATGTAGTGATGTGGTCCCCCAGGTTGATCTGGATTCTCCATTTCAAGTGATGTCTCTGAAGAGAGAGCCGAGATTGGAGGAAATCCAGGACTGTCCCGGGGAGTGTCTGTGTATGAGACAGAGGATGATGTTGATACTCTGCTGGTGCGCCTGTCTGAATATGGAGAATGACGGCTCCTGAGCTTCTCGACGCTTGCGGTAGCCTGTTGAGGAGAAATATAGCTATCTGGGGAACCTTCTGAATAGCGCAACATCTCTCGTAGCTTTGGAACTGAGATATGGCCAGGGAATTTCCTCCTCCTAGGTGAAAACGAAGGATCCAAAGACGGCGATGGTGAAACTATATTCGGTCCAAGAGGTTCTTCAGACAATCCCTGATTCCGGTGTTGTCGAGTATAGCGAGTAAGAAACTCCGGTATTGCCTGGAGAAGAAGGTGGGACCAGAATTAGGGCATAGCTCGGTAATACCTTAGGGAGAGTATGGCACCTACCTGTTGCAGGGGCGGCAACGTGCGTGAAGTCCTCGAGTCTCTTAAGATGATCTCTGAGATTGCCATAACGCCTCGATTCTTCTCGCTCGAGTGCGGGTCATCCATATGAAGCGCTATTACAGGCTCCCTGTCGCAGACGTGCACCAAGATAGGTGGGTGGAATATATGGTTCTGAGCACCTGCAACAGTGGTTGAGATGTTAGAATGGCATTCTTGTGAGTTCATGCTTCGGCTGGGCTCTCATATATGATTCAGAGAAATTCGTTCCTCGAAAATAACTTCAAATGATAGCGAAGAACAAGAATGATATTGTTGTTTTTGCGCCTAGAATCCGAGACTCGTCTTCAGACAGCTGAATGAGCATACCTTTCAGATATCCCCCAACCATTAGGGACTGTTTGCTTTGTTTCTCCAACAAATGAAAATGAAATAGCGACTGAATTGTTGTGGAAGACAGGTTGAAGGACTTGGCCCAGCACTTTGGCCCAAGATAAGTTGTTATGCACAGCAAGCAGACCGTCTTTCCCTGGAGGTCCGCTACAGCAAATAATGATTGTGAATTTAATGACGGCTAATGGGCGTCAAAGAAGTCAAATAGTTTCACTCAGCTGACATGAGTGTTCGAATTTCGCCTTGTAAACGGCGATAAACGACGGAATCATGCAGCCACGGTCAGGTTTAAAAGAAACGAAAGTCGGGAGTGGGCTTGCGCACCTACCCAGCACTACTCCACCACTACTCCACCAGTAGAAGTAGATGAAGGTGGATATGTTCAACACTTTAACTTTAACAGTGAAAGATAGCCAGGCACGAATGGCGTTGGGTCTTGTTTATTTCTCCGAGAGGCTGCTAGTTGGAGGGCTAGAATCGCCGGAATCAAACCCTTGTCGGCATTCAACGATTGTAAATATGGGTCTAGCATGGAATCGTTGACGCATCCAGGATCAAGTAACAGCTGACGCTGGCACTGATTGATGATGGACAGTGGTCATCACTCTCTCGGCACCGTCCGTCCGTTGTAGGAGTAGCTCTCGGGACAGGGAATACAGAAGAAAATAGACTAGGGAGAAGTCTAGTCGCCGAGAGTGAATTGTAAAGAAGAAACGAAACGATACGCAGCAGAAGCAGCAGTACCACACAGCAAGGATTGAGAGTCGAGCACCCGACATCGATCACCCCGAAATGCAAAGAAAGAGGTAAGGCACGGTATGGTATGGTACAGTATGGTATCCAAGTATCCAAGTCCCTGTTGCTTGCTGCTGCTGCTGCTCCTGCTGGTGCTGGTGCTGGTGCTGGTGCTGGTGCTGGTGCTAGTGCTTGTGCAGGCCTTAGCCGTTTTTCGGGGAATACAAGCGTTTGACACCATCTTTAGCAAATCCCGCGCTCAATTTGAAGCAAAAAACCAACCAGGGTAACGTTAGCCCCGTGGAAAGAAGTGCAGAAGCCCTGTGAGCTACACAAGGCCAATCACTTTCACGGGTGAACCGCCTGTCATCGAACGCATTGTGGGGTTGCGCTTTTGCACACCCGGCTCTTGGCCGTCCAATGTCCCGACTCGGTGCGGGCCCCAATGCCAGAGCCCACCATTCGGTCCAGTGGCTCGCACCTCGTAGCACACAAGTCGTAGTACCATATACGCTAGGAATGGGACGCCGTCAAGTCCGTGTGGTTACCTACTCTGTCGTAGTACATACAAGCAGAGTACATAGGATAGGTAGAATCATGACTTAAGCAGGCACACGGGTAATTCTCGGTGAAGGTTGAGAATGGGATGATCACCACATCGTCCACGTTTACAAAATAGATCATGGCGCAGATCATCATCCCAATCCGAGAAGAGCACCTTGGTGCCTAAATCCGTGCTTCTGGTAATTCGTTGGGATTGTCAAATAAGAATCTGGTGATGCTCTTAACCATCAATGATACTTACCGAGGTGCCTCTAGCCGTAACAACCGTACGGAAAAGCTACCCAGCCCTTTCATCAGTTGAGCTGCTTCAGGCTATGTTTGAAACAACGCTTTTTCGACATCGATAATCCTAATCTGCTTGCTTGGCATTTACGGCGCATTATCCCATCCGGTGCCAGACTAAAGCAAGCACAGATTTGGGACAGGACAGGATAGAGCATGTTGACGGAGGTGTGCTACGTAGTAAAGGCATGTCGCCTCGATCCTAGCGTGGAAGAGGATCTCTCTCCCGGGTCTCGAGGAAGCCTGGTATCAGTCGACCCGGCGCTTGACCAATAATTACGGTACTCATAAGTCCGGTGTGTTCTACCAATCATATACAAATCTCTGTTGTGCGACCAGGCTTTTCTCCTTTACAGACCAACCCACACTAAGATAGTCTGTACGATCAACGTTCTCTCTGTGTCTCCCTGTCTCTCAGACGCCGATAGCGCGGACTGATAGCCGATGGAAAGTTACCACGGATGGAAATGATCAGTGTGATTCAAACACAAGCGAACTAGTTAGTATCCTACTATGTACTGCGTAAGAACTGGCTGATTCAAGATTGCAACTCAAAAAAGCAGGGATCAGCTCCTTCATTCAGGCTTAAGTTGGAAATGAGACATCTGTCATCGCAGGGTTGCAAGGTTGGCATTGGGCATCGAAGGATCAAAATCTCCTTCCACGTTCTTTTGACAGCCTAAAAACAAAGTCCACTCGGACCGTTTTCTGTGTCTGATCGCCGACAAGAACCTCAAACTCAACCATCACTGTCAGCCAGTGTGTTCATTCCAGTCGGAGCATCAGGAAAACGTGTGTCGGTGTCGTGTGTGGCAGGTACACACTGAGGTTTCCTCTACTCTTGCTTGCTGCGGTCCTCGTATCGGATGGAGGTACAATGTTGATTAGACTACTTCGTAAGAGGTTATGCGGCGTGTTTGTGGTAAGGTCCGGAAGTGTCAAGATCAAGCAGCTGTCATGGGATGGCTATGTCGCTAATAGAAACTCGCCCGGGGTTGAGCGGAAACTGCTAATTGAACCCCCTAACTATTCTGAGCCCCTAAGCTTGGACCCTCGCTGTCGACTTGCGAAGCACTTCATCTGTGTTCCGAGCGACGACAGCATCGCGAAGTCAAGCAACCGACGGGTGACCACATACGGACTTCCCGTCCGCGAGTGCCATCTTGGTTATCAGCATTGCCCTGGCCCGGAAACACGCTGATCTTGGACTTTTCAATCCTGGTTTCAGGATACTTGCACAAATAGTCTCGACTCTCGTCCGTCTCGCTCTCACTCTCTTTGAGGGCTAACTGACAAGTCGACAACGAAGGGGGGATGTATTTAGTAGATCACGGGTGGAAGGCTTCGTGCTCCAAGCCAACGGACAGCCTCAGAAAAAACTCTGTTTCATTTGCTTTTGTGGATGCCCACAATCAAAATTGTCGCCATCAACACTATCAACATCACCATCCTCTCAGACCCAGTACCGCAAGACCAAGAAAAGCCTATCAAACAAATCCAGAACTAACAGGAAACCCAGGATTTCCTACCAGGCTCAGCTCATGTGTGTCGTCGGGACATGTGACGACATTTTCCTCACTTTTCTGTGGGGAAAGCTGGGGGAGCATTGTGTTACGTTGCCCGTCGTTTCTATCAGTCCTGTCTGTCCCGTTACCCCTTTCAATAGAATTGAGTCGCACACTGCAGCTCGCCTTCTACCCACACTTTCGAATATTTACTCGCAGCCGTCTTTTCAATGTTGCCTTTTATTTCTCCACCACTCAATACCTATTCATCGGAAGCTATTCAATACTCCGTAGATATCCAAATTTTAAATCTCTGATATTTCTCTCATCCTCTTTCCTATTTCAACGCCCATTGGAAAACGAAAAACTCCCAATGCGGGAACGAACGGAGCGGAGCGACACACAAGAAAAAGACTTCGGGACTTGCTTTGTTAGTGCGCCAAGTTTCGGGGGCGGCGTTGGGTTCCACAGCGCTAGCCTGGATACTTATATTTCAGTGAAGGGAACACCAAATAGTCGGTCTGAGGCTGGTGTAACCTTTTTTGAGACCTTTTATTGTTTGTTCTATATTTGAATGTTTCGGGGTTGAGAGGAGGGGTTCGCTGGTGGGGATGAATTTAAAGTAGTAGGGAGGAATATAGGGATTGCTTGTGTGCTATTAGGAAAATCTTGCGTTTGTTATTTATTGACCGGGATCAAAGGCTCCGCAGGCAGCTTTTCTGTTCTGCTTATCTAATGGTCGAGTTCGAGGCAATATCCCACCAAGCAAGCCCACCCGCTATCTCTCTATATAAGATCTTAACGCAAGGACTTTCTAACCCCCAAATGATATCAACCTCCACGGAGCGTGTTTCTAGACATTCAACCACACCTCCGTCTTGCTTCTAGAAGCAGAACACCTGATCATCCAGCTTGCTCACAGGTTTTGCTTTCTGGTAGCTTAGAGATTCTGTGGCCTTCTTCATGGCGCTGACCATGAGCGGAGGACCACACACAAGAATCTTGATGTCCGCTGCTGGGGCTGGGAGATGTGCCTATAGGTTTCACACAGGGTCTTTACTCAGCATAGTACTTTGCGGATATGCTTGAAGTTGATGGGAAGGTGAGGTGTGGTGGCTACGGTTGTTAATGACGGGACATACCTTAATAATCTCTGGCGTCACAAAACCGACACCTCCATCCCACTTCTCCGGGGGATTATTCAGCACATAATAGACCCTGAAACCCGGATCCTCTTTTGCCAGTTGATCCAAGTCGTCCTTCAACAGAATATCCTCAAAGTTGACATTCGCAAAAATGAGATCCACCTCTGTAGTATCATTCCCCCCGTTCCTTGGCCTGCCTCTCACAATCGCCCGAATGATCTGGAGCATCGGAGTGATGCCAGTACCGCCAGCAATCATCCCGAAATGTCGCACCAGGTTGGGACTGTAGACCATGGCGCCCTTGGGGCCCTTAACTTTGATCGTCTGCCCGATTCTAAGTGTGGTCATGTATTTTGAGATGTTGCCGGTGGGGTAGCTCTTGATGAGAAGGTCAAAGTAGCCGATGTTCTCGTCAGAGGTTATGGGTGTGTAGGAGCGGACGATTTCCTTTTCGGCGCTGGGGAGCATCGCGGCGATGGAGATGTGCTGGCCGATAGGGAGGCCGAGAATATCAGTTACGCGGGGAAGAGCGAAACGGTATCTGTATTTGTTGGATCAAGATTAGAGATATGCGAAAGATGTAGGATAGTGGTTATGCTTGTGGCTTACATGGCCACGTTATGTGAGACAATCGTTTTCTCCCTCAACTCAAAATTCTGGTATTCATTTGGCTTGAGGACTTTTCTTGCTCCTACTCATCGAAAAACTGATTAGCAACCAAAGCGTACAGCTGTGCTAATTCAAAGACACAGCGACCACCGAAATTGTGCTCATTGGAATGACTTACTATTGATGTAGGCTTTCCAAGTACCCAGCACCGCCGCTAATATGATAGCATAGGGCAGCCACTCCTTCTTAACAATCCATACCCCCACTAGCAAAAGCCCAACGGGGATGTAAATGCCATTGAGATACTGTGGTGACAGCAACGGATGCGGTTTGGCCTGTTGTGTGCTCGACATCGTGATTATTTGAGGTTGTAGGAAGGGAGGTTGAGGAGCCTTTAAAGTTGTTGAGAGCCGTTAGCGGGAAAGCAATTCACGCTGATATTGCTACTCCTTAGAATGGAGAAGAATTTCTAGGAACTGTAGGTGTTTTGAATACCTATTCACCTCTGGGCTTCAGAAATTCCGAGTCGAGCCCGAAAAGGTAGCACCCCTGAAGAGTTCGGAGGAGATTTTTCCGGAAGAAGCAATAACTAGATCCAAGCATGTAGATCCGATAAGATAAGAGACACTTTCAACAATGTCTATCTCTACTTCTGCCTCGCCGCATTTATTCAATGTCAACAATGAGCAACGCGTAGTAGACATTCTCATATCACAGGATGCAGAGAAAACTGCTGCTGTGGCGGTAACAATCCAGCCGGACGAACCCCCACCACCATTCGAGTTGAATAAATCGGATCGCGAGATCCTGGCTCAAACGGATGAGGAATTTCGCCTTCACAACTGGGAGGAACTGAAGCAAGTGATTGGTATGTAAGTGTGCAGCTCCCGCTAGTTATGGAGCTGTGCTATTGGGTATATTTTTAACTCCATTTTCTTCATCTCTTCAACAAGTGACTAGTGGCTAACTACTTTCTCTACCAGCGAACAACAACCTCGAAACACTCAAACGCAAGCCATCATCTCTCCTCAGTTATATTGCCTGGACGCGTGAAATAATCGCAACCTATGGCTCCACTACAAACTACATCTGCCGCCGCCGTCTCCACTGGGATCCTAATGGCTCGTCCTTCGCCTTCCAGAACCCAATCCCTTTCGCCAACCCTAACGACTACAGGGTACTCCGCAACGATTGGCCTTACGGCCTCACGCCAGATATCACGCACCTTGTCGTCTGGCTCAAGACACCTATACCGGTTGATCCTGACACTGGAGATCTGACGGACGAGTCGAGAAAGACGATCGAAGCGTTTGTAAGGAAAACATTTGTGGACCGGTTGGAGAAGGAGGAGCGGGCTGCCGGTGGTGGTGGGGCTGCAACTAAAGATCGAGTACTGTGGTTCAAGAATTGGACGAAGCTGCAGAGTGTTAGGGGGTTGGAACATGTGCATATACTAGTGAGAGATGTGGAGGAGGATACATTGACAGAGTGGACCGGGGGGGCAGGGAAAAGAGATGGGTGAATGGGGGTTATAAGGATCTATTGAACTATTGAATGAATATTAGGAAGCAGTGAGCATCTAGAGTCCGGATTTTAAGGTTTTTGCCTGATAAGGGAACATTAGGTAGCCGAACCATTGCACCTTCAGAATTTTCTATTTTTATATGGATAGCGCGGGATTAGCTCTGCAAATGGAACCAACAACACTCAATATTCTACCGTCGTAGGCCCACATTCTTACCTTACCTGACTGCCCTATGTGATCGGATTTCGACAAGACATCATCTCAGCTCCGTGCACCTTCCTGGGAACCCCTGATATCCGGCAGCAATCAAAATTTGAACTTGAGATCGACACCGGCATACCCACCTCAGAGTTACCCCGCCTATATCCGCTAACATGAACCCCTATAAGTTTTACGGGATTTGGAACGGTGATTGGCTTTGACTGCCTAGAGATAAGGGATTAGATATTTTTGTCTAATGATTTCTTTCTAGCCATTTTTTATTCTATTGGATTAAGGGGGGCGATTTTGTAGGGTAAGGCCTTTGAACGGGACGAGGTATAGGAAGCATAAGCACGTCTGTGGATGATGGGTTTTAATAATCTTCTATTTTGTGCATATTCTCTAGAGAATAGGAGATGTAATACATATTTGCTTCAGAGCTAGCTCCTCACCACCTTATCCGTCAAAAAAGCTTTACAAACTCAATTCGTAAAGGCATAACTGAAAGCCACTTAAGACCCCAATGTTACCGCCAATCTACCAACTTAGTCAAATACCGGCATGTCATAAGTACCCTCAGGATCTACATTTACACAATTAGCAACCTCAATCCCACTTCATTATAAATTTCGCAAGCTTCATCATACCTTTACCAGTCTCCATGATATACTGCTGCGTCTTTTGAAGCTCATACTTCAAATTCGACAAGATCTCATGCTGATCCAGTCTCACCAGTGCATTCCGAATAGCACCTCCTCGGATAGCGGCTTCCGCGACATGGTATCTCGAGACGTGGTTCTGGATCGTCATGTCGAATGGCGTTGTGGTACTGCCTTCCTCGCGGTAGCATTCGATGCCGACACGATCCAAATTTGGACGCCCGAAGAGGAGGCTTTTGATTTCGCTGCCCATGCCGTGGTAGTTGAAGTGAATGGGTTTGTCGTTTGTGAACTAATTGATGCAGGCAGGTTAATAGATGAGGGGATGTAAGAATTCTTGTGGCATTCTTACTAGAGATTCAAATTCGGGTTTCTTGAGTGAATGCGGATGCGACCCTTCATTCCCAAGAATCATAAGATCTGTCACGTTCACGACGCGCACACGGAGGCTTGGAACCTTTTTTCTCAGAAGAGCAGCCGCAGCAATGACCTCAAATGTGAGCTCCGAACCGATGCCAACAAGAACAACATCAGGGTCGAGACCGCTGTCTGTGCTGCAGAACTTCCAGACAGAAGCGCCTGCTCTGCAATGGGAATCGGCTTCCTCTGGTGAAAGGAACACTTGCTGTGGCTGTTTGGAGCCAACCATTAGGTTGACGTAGTTCTTTGACCGCAAGCAGTGTGCTATTGTTGAGAGGAAACAGTTGGCATCTGGAGGCAGATAGACTCGGGCTGCGGAAGCCTTCAGGTTCAGAACTGCACCGATAAACGAAGGGTTTTGGTGAGAGAATCCGTTATGCTCCTGGCGTGTCCATGTGCTAGTTTCAATGTAGTTGAGACTGGAAATTTCTTTTCTCCAATTTATTTCTCTTGCCTTTGGAGAGTTAGTCAGGGGTAAATAGGGGAGAGAGATTTAACACCCACAATCTTGTTGAACTTGCTGTATTGCACCATCATCGTATGAATGATGCCCAAGAAACTCTCATATGAGGGGAAAATCGCAGTGCGTCCGGTTAGAGTATACCCTTGAGAGAACCCTTGACAGGTGTGCTCGCTGAGAATTTCGACAACCCTTCCACCTCTGGCATTGGAGAATTCATCCCACTGGAAGTTTCGGCCGGTGTGACGGAATACAGCATCAAGCTTGTTGCTGACAAGTTCATCTGGGGAGAAGATCCTAACTGATTTTGGATTGTCTATCAAGGTCTGATCAATAAGTTCACCGATCATTTGCATACAGCTCTGTTGAGTCCCTTTCTTCACAGCAAAAATTTGCCACTCTGGGACAATTAGCGCTTCGCGAGAAGCATAGGTTTCAGGTCTCTGGCCAAGTTTTATGGAGTCATCCTTGGGAATGTTGTTGACGATTGACTCAACAATGTCACCATCCTTGGTAAAGAGCTCGATGGGTTTGTAGGATAGAAGCCACTCTTGCAAAGCCTTGAGTTGGCCCTTGTCTGTCTTGGCCTTAGGCAATGGGACCTGATGAGCATGGAACGAGCCTTCAACAAATTCGCCATCGACTTTCTTGGGGCCACTCCAACCCTGTCCCTTATTTCAGTGGATGTCCTCATTCGAGTGCGTTGTCCATGCTACTAACCTTTGGCGTTCTCATAATGAGGACTGGCCATCTAGGCTTCAAGATCGGCTTCCCCGAGCGTGCAGCCTTCTGAATATTTCGTATCTCTACCAATGCCCAATCCAAAGATGCGGCCATATCGGCATCAATGTCATCTAAGTGTTCGACGAAGCGAGGCTGGTAACCGTAGCCAGTGAATAGGGCTGACATTTCTAAATCATCCATACAACCATAAATTGTCCGCTCGCTGATCTTGAAGCCATTGACGTGCACAATTGGGATCACAGCACCGGATTCCGCAGGGTCGATATATTTATATCCGTGCCAGGCACTATGAATCGTCAATCTTGCTCGAATAGGTGTGTCCTACTGTACGAACGTTGCAGTAGGTCCACTCTCTGCCTCACCGTCACCGATAACACAAGCAACAACAAGGTCGGGTTTGTCCATCACTGCACCAAAGGCAACAGACAACGCATAACCCAACTCTCCACCTTCATGGATGCAACCAGGGGTCTCCGCATTGATATGACTGTGCCCACAATCAGTATTTGCTTGCTCGCATCCCGAGAATAGGGATGACTGACCTGGGAAAGCCGTGGGGAGTGCTGAATCCCGTAATTAAATTATGAAGCCCCGCTTTATTCCTCAAATACTGAGGGTAAAATCTGCCCAATGAACCCTCCAGCCAGAGACATGCAAGGATCGCAGGTGCACCATGCCCAGGACCGACGACATATATCAATTTAGTGTTGTTCTTTATGACCAGTCGATTGAGATGAGAGTAGACGAGCGAGAGACCAGGGCAAGTGCCCCAATGCCCTATGGTGTAATTAGTACCGTGATTTCAATCAATAGAAATTAGAGGTGCTACCTAGGAGTCGCGGCTTGATATCGTCAAAGACAATATCACGTTCAACGAGGACATTATCCTGTAAGAAAATCATGGCTAGCAATCGTCAGAATTAAGCTCTTATCAAGGAAGCTATTAAAACATCTACAAACCAGCCGCAATGTAATTGGCCGCCCGGCGGTACTTAAGAAGCGCATCACTCGTCTTATCGTCCAATTTAGTCTCCTTGAGCTGCACCGCAAGCGAAAGCACCTCTTTGGGTACATGTGAAGCCAATGGCTGAGGATTCGGTCGATCTATAATTTCTGCAGGCATATTTGTAGATGTTGAATCTAAGTTGAATCTGAGTTGAAAGTGGTGATTGCTTGGAGTGCTGCATGCGATTGTTGTTGCAAAGTAACGGGTTCACAGTGAGCTACTCTATTGAAGTGATCTGACGAATGACGCGTGTTTTATATTTGAGCGCAGGTCAGTCGTAGGTAACCGTGCTGTTTATCAAGTTTATTTTATATGCGCCAATAAACTACGTCATTGTCAGATCGAGCCCGCTTGCAGGATCGATGGAGGGTAAACGAAAACAACCACTTCCACAATTGTTTCTCACCATCGCATACATGACCAAAGTAATTCTCGCCATCAATGCCGGATCGTCGTCTGTCAAGATCTCGGGTTTCAAAGCTGAAGAAAACGGACAACCACCAAAGCAGGTGGTCGAAACGCAAATATCCGGCCTGACCGCGCCGCCGGCTACCTTTTTGTACGAAAGAGGTTCTAATAAGCTAAAGGACAAGGACGTCAAAGGCATCATCTCTCAAGATGACGCCTTTAGATATCTCCTTGACTATCTGGTTCACGACAGCGGGTTGGAGGAAATTGCCAGAAAAGAAGATATTTCCCACACCTGTCACCGCGTCGTCCATGGAGGGCAGTATAAGAAGCCTGTCGTAATCTCGGCAGAGACGCTCCATCACCTGGAGAAATTGACAGATCTTGCCCCGTTGTATGTTGACGTTGATTTTGAATATCTTGTGCATATTTGCTGAGGCTGAACTCAGGCATAACGCATCAGCTCTCTCCATTATTCGTAGCTGCATCACGCAACTTCCAAAAACTAAAAACATTGCCTTCTTTGACTCTGCATTTCACCAGACCATCCCTGAGTACATATATACCTATCCAATCGACCCTGAGATTGCTAGGAAGAATGAACTCCGCAAGTATGGCTTTCATGGCATCAGCTACGCGTTTGTTCTGAGGTCAGTCGCGGATTTTCTTGGAAAAAAGGAAGAGGATACAAGCATACTAGCACTGCATCTCGGGAGCGGGGCGTCGGCGTGTGCTATTAGAAATGGAAAGTCTCTAGACACATCGTAGGTTAATTCACATGAACGTCAATCACACCATTGGGATACTAACGAGAATCAGTATGGGATTGACTCCATTAGCAGGACTTCCAGGTGCCACAAGAAGTGGAAGTATTGATCCAAGGCAAGACCCTCGAAGTAGTATTTACTCAAAATATTCTCTGATGGTTATTCCAGCCTCGTCTTCCACTATACATCAGATGCCGGCAAACTAAGTCCAAACAGCACGAAGGATATGCATATAAGCACAGTAGGTCTTCCACCTTTCACCCGTGTAATAAATCTGACCGTCACAGGCCGAAGACATTCTCAACAAAAATTCCGGTTGGAAAGCACTAACGGGCACCACTGACTTCGGCCACATTGCCTCGTCGTCCTCTCCTGAGTGCCGTCTAGCATTCGATATCTTTGTCGACCGCATAGCCGGCTACATCGGTAACTACTACGTTAAGCTCGAAGGGCATGTTGACGCCCTGGTCTTCGCCGGGGGCATTGGCGAGAAGAGTGCGTTGTTGAGACAGCAAGTCGTCAAGAAGTGTAACTGTTTAGGTTTTGCAATTGAGGAGAAGAGGAATGAAAAACCTGGTAATGAGGTGGTGGTTGATGTTGGGAAAGAAGGGATAGACCGCCGGACATTGGTTTGTCAAACAGATGAGCAGGTGTGTTGAAATTTTTTTGCCACTGACTACTTCGACGAAGCGACACTGATATGGTGATTCTTGTTAAAGTTTGAAATGGCGCGGCAGTGCGCCGCAGACCCGGATCTATGGAACCGTTAGCCTAGAATCGAATAGCAAGACATAATCTGCCTCATGTTCTAACCGAAGGGCTATCCTAGGTACCAAGTGAATGAGTCATCTTGGGGCTGCTAACTATAATTTGTCTTCTTAGGCCGGGAGTACTTAGACGTGAGACCTAGCTACTTACCATAAGCCTTTTCCCTAAAGAACGTCTAGTATTTCTATGGAGGTAGAACAAAGGAACAATCCCGCCCCTGTAACTCGCGACAGTGTTTGTAGAAGAAAATGCAAAACCCACCTACGGATTCATGGAGGGAAATAAGAATGAACAGAAGCAGAGGTTGAACGAGTTTTGAAAGAAGCAAAATACGAACGAGCGGATAGCAAGAATTGAGAAACGACATGTATAAGGAGAGGGCAAAAGATGATTAAAGGTGGAAGGGTATGGTCTAAAGCTAGGAGAAGAAACGACAGAAGCAGGATCGAGCAGGATCAAGGATGCATTACGTTGTGCGAAAGATATGATAGCTTGAAAACGGGAGTGTTCACCACAGAGTGCGGATCAACAGGAGACCTCAACGATTTCCCGGCTTCAATCCTTGGTATCTGAAATCAATGTGTTTCATTCTGGCCGGTTGCTTTTAATATTATTGCCTGTATCTCGTAAACTTAAAGGCACTTAGACCTAGAAGAAAAATCTAGCCTCCGAAGTCTCGTATAAACCGACGGGTTACGGATTCGTTCCGTGGAACACTCAAAAAGAGCCAAATACAGGCGGGGATTTTAGCGAGCTCGGAGGTGGCTGTATCGATTTGAGCCTCAACGCAAACCAAGAACTTTTCGCCCACTGGAAATTTAGCTGGCCAGCAATCAACATCGTTCATAACCACCATGAAACGCAAACTTGATCGAGACAATGTGCCTGCCGCGGAAACTCCTAAACTGGAAGGCAAATTTTCGTTTACTATGTTTGGCCTAGATTCACGGATACTTCAGGGTATTGCGGCGGCAAAGTTCTTCATCCCAACATTGGTGCAAGCTAAAGCCATCCCATTGGCACTAGAGGGAAAAGACATTTTAGGTACAGTCGCAATTGAAAAGCTTTCTGTGTTCTCTGCCAATTACTTGCTGACTTACAAAAGCTCGTGCGAAGACTGGTTCCGGAAAGACAGCGGCATATCTCTTGCCAATACTCCAATCAATTTTAAAGCGGAAAGAAGTATGCAATGCGAATTAAATTCCTTATTTCTATCAGTGTCTGTTAACACAATCATGTCAGGCCACGCCCGTTGAACAGTTCACTTCCGTGCTTATTCTTGTTCCCACAAGAGAGCTAGCGGAGCAAGTCTACAAGGCAGCAGAGTCGCTCTCTGCGTTCTGTGCGAAAGATGTCAGGGCTATAAATCTGACACAAAAGGTTCCGGACGCTGTCCAGCGATCTCTTCTGGTAGACCTGCCAGATATTGTCGTAGCAACACCGAGCCGAGCTTCTCTGCACCTGAAAACCTCTGCACTATCCCTCGATCATCTCTCGCACCTAGTCATAGACGAAGCAGACTTGGTACTGTCATATGGGCACGATGAGGACCTCCAGGATCTTGCAAAGGCTCTGCCAAAAGGTGTTCAGACCTTCCTGATGAGCGCAACGCTCACGGACGAGGTTGATTCACTCAAGGGACAATTTTCGAAGAACCCAGTTGTCTTAAAGCTGGAGGAAGAAGAAGATGATGGAGATGGAGTGAGTCAGTTTTTTGTCAGGTATGTGATGCTTAGGCTTTACGGGAACTGAATTAGTATTAACTAAACGGGGATGCGACAGATGTGCAGAAGATGAGAAATTCCTTCTAATATACGTTATCTTCAAACTCGGGCTCATCAAAGGCAAATGCATCCTCTTTGTTGGCGATATCGACAGATGCTATAGATTGAAACTTTACTTGGAACAGTTTGCTATAAGGAGCTGCGTCCTGAATTCAGAGCTGCCGGTAAATTCTCGGATACATATAGTCGAGGAGTTCAACAAAAACGTATACGATATTATTATTGCAGCTGATGAGAATGAGGTTTTGGGAGATGAGGAATATGAAGCCTCCATATCAAAGGAGGCTGATACCGAAGTTGAAGGGGGGAGGTCAAAAGGAGCATCAGAACTGAAAACAAATCAAGACTCAGAGCCTGCCGGAGAGGACGATGTAGCCCCGCCGGAAGACTTACCACCAAAGAAAAAGCGAAAGACCGCAAAGAGGGACAAAGAATATGGGGTTTCTCGTGGCGTTGATTTCAAGAATGTCGCCTGCGTCATCAACTTCGACCTCCCAACCACCTCAAGATCTTATACCCACCGCATTGGTCGCACAGCTCGTGCCGGCAAGACTGGCATGGCACTCTCCTTCATCATACCAAAGGAATTTTACCGCAAACACAAGTCCACCACCTTCCCCACCACCGAGAACGACGAAGCCGTCCTAGCAAAGATCATGAAACACCAAGCCAAGCAAGGCAAACAAGTCAAGCCTTATCGCTTCGACATGTCGCAAGTTGAAGCTTTCCGCTACCGTATGGGCGATGCCCTTCGCGCTGTGACACGCATTGCGATCCGCGAAGCACGCACTCGGGAACTCCGCCAGGAGCTCTTGAAGAGCGAGAAGCTAAAACGCCATTTCGAGGAGAACCCTGGGGATCTTCAGCACCTCAGGCATGATGGCGAACTGAGGGCCGCGAGGATTCAGTCTCATTTGAAACATGTTCCGGAGTATTTATTACCGAGAGGTGGGAAGAGTGGAATTACTGGCAGTGAGGAGTTGGGGTTTGTGGGAATGCGGAAGACGAGCGAGAATCGGATTAGGAAGGCGAGGATGAATAATCGGGCAAAGGGGAAGGGGAAGAGGGTTGTGGTTGGGAAGAGAAAGATGGACCCGCTCAAGACTTTCAAGGCATAAGAGCGTGAAAATGTGTTCTCTTGTCATGGTTTGTATTCTCTATTGTCGCTCTATTGAACACATGTCGATAATTACCAATTGATATAGTGTACGGCACCTGCCGTTCACGCTCTGTGATGCTCTATTATGTAATTGAACTAATGCAGAAACACATTCTCTTCATTAGAAAGTCCATCCCGAGTTGCACTCATCTGTCGACAGCACAAAGTCGCACCACAATCCCCCGACAGAACTCCTCTGTGCTCTCACGTAGGTTCTTATCTCCTCTGCCTCTCGTTCGATACTTTGCCAATCTTGCCATATCAATGCCTCCTCAAAGGTCAACGATGGATACCTACATGGACACCTCTTATCCCTCGCCACACTAGGTTTCCAGCCCTGGCTCAACCTCACTGTCTCTACCCTACTCCATCCCCCGTTCCACTCTGCCCCAGTCAATGCACTTGTCCAACTTCCGCAGCCCTCAAAATCTACCCATCTGAGGCAGTATGTTGCCCGACTAAGTCGCCTTATGGTCGACTGTGCCCATGATTCGTTGTTGGGCACTTGTGCTAGGGTCTGGATTTTGGTTTCTAGGACCGTTGTGGAGACGGGTTCTGGCCAGTAGGAAAGTGATAAGTGTGTGAGGGTCGACAGGTGAGGTGCGAGGTCCATTAGGCTCGGCCACGATATTTTGGCCTGTGGGTGTGAAAGCGAGAGGTGGGTCAACGACGGGAACCGAGGGACAAGCAAATTGGTGCTGAGGATAGGCGTGTCGACTTCGGCTTCCCACGATTCTTTGACATCGCCCGTAGCGTGATCTCCTGGCGCGCCTGATGCCGTAGAAGATTTACGCGGAGATGGGGGAGTGCGTAGGTAGGTACAGATATCGTGGAAGTACTCTTTGCGTTGGAACGCGTTGGATAGGTTAAGATGAGTGATCATATCGGTGCCTGATGACTCTTCAAACTCTTCCTCGGTGAGAAACAATGCTTGACATAAACGAAGGCCAATGCTCTCTCTGGGATAGACTGCCGCATATGCCAGAAGCAGAGTCTTCAGATGCTGCGGCAGAGCTGACAAGTACTTTCCATCATGCTTAAGATGCCATTTCCAGTTTAATGCCATCCTCTTCAGAATTTGATGTAAAAGTGAATACGAGTCTGGAACTTTGAGGCCTGGTAGACCGGAGATGGCCGAATGAGGATTCCGTTTCCGCATTGGCAGATGAGACATATTTGACTGAAGATTCGGCTCTGCCAAATGTGCAGACGCGTGGGCGCTCGAGGCCGATGATGCCGAGGACGGTATACCAGGACCGAAGAGTTCTATTAAAGCCATTCCTATATCAGGCGGAGGCTTCTTCGTGCGCGATGGACGGGCACTGGCGGTAGCCCGATCAACAGAACCCAGCTCTCGAGGAGCTGTAGTGGGTTGCGATGAAGATGTGAGGGACGGGTGTGTTGAGCTTTGCGGCTTGCGAAATTGTTTCTGCACATAACGCTTCTTCCCCATCAGGGGCACTTTATAACTACCTATATATTTGCCCACCAAGCTAAATACGCTGACAGGTGATAGAGCAATGGCGAATTCTGTGAGAACGAGGAGAATAGTGAGTGCGTTATTCAACTAACAGAGCAAAATAGAAGTAAAATAGAGGGTTATGGGGGAGCGAATATCAATGAATTTCTCCACATGTTTACACTGTTTGCACCAGTGATGTCGCGGAGCCGCTGAGGTCAGCTTGCATAGCAGATCCATCTTTTAGGACAGTTGCGTGCACATGGAAGCGGTGAATGTGTTCCGCGTCAAGTGCTGCATGGGGGAGCTGGGATGATTGGAGCATCTGGTGCAGAACCTTGATAAGAGCTTACTGCGTATTCCGGTATTCCGGAGACAACCACCCTCCGATCCGCGCCGCGCGAACAACTTTTCTTTAGCCCACAATCAGCCGAGCGTGTCTATTTTAAACATTTCCGTGGATATAACTAAGTCGATCAATCGACTTGTCCCAGATCCCCGCCATTCTCCATATCTACAGCGCTTTGAAGAGAAGAACGTCAATCGTGTCTGTACTCGTGCGACGCTTTCTTGCGAGATCTTGTGAATTGCCATCTCTCGCTTGTCAGATACCTTACTAGGTGTTCTTGGCTCAGCTCAACAAAAATGGGTATGTCCAATGCTGCACACCACTCTGTCTCTAACGTGACATGAACTATACTTGAGATCCAATGTTAGTTTATAGGCTGACTTATTCTGTCTGTCGATGTCTCCAGCCAACGTGTGTTCCCAATCTCAACATCATGTTGCCACCTGCACGAGCAATGACAATCAGACACAACATCACCATATCCCGACCTCATCGACATCACACCCCTCATATCCAGTTCCAGAGGAACCAGGAGATGTTAAAGAACATGTAACAGACATACAATTCCTCCAAGAGCCCCTCAGCCTGTTAGTTTCGCCTGATTCCGCACTGTATCTGTCCGAGTCATCAAGCGACTCAGACGCGCCATCAACACCACGAACGGACCTTCATGTGGACGATTTGATTGAGAAACTGGGTTCTAAGCCACTTTTACGCGATGAAGGCTCTGTGCGCAGACGGCGAGCTTCAACAATATTGATCTCTCAGAGTGATGAGGATGCGAGGAGAATACTTGGAGACGAATATGGCCACACAAAATTGATCGAGAAAGTCTGCTGTGGAGGTGGATGCTGTCAGATGCAAGCTTTGGACGTCGACAAATCCCTGCCCTATGAAGCAGTCACAACTCCAAATAACGACGCTTTCCGAAACCTTCAACTCAAACTTGGGCCTCTCAGTCACAATAGCAAACTCACAAATATTGTTGACCTACCCCCGCAAACAATATCCTTTTCACCTGTCCCACTAACAGTGGTCAAGCCCGAGTCGACAGTTCAGTACCATCCGCCTCAGTTTGTCACACCACATCACCCGTACACAGTTTATTCTTCACGAATTCACCATGCGCGGGAATTGACAAAGCCTGGCGCCGAGAAGCGAACATATCACTTCGACCTTGATATTACCGACTATCCCGCCGAAGGTGGAAGTGTTAATTTTGTTGTTGGTGGTGCGATTGGCATATGCGCTCCGAACGAGGCTCAGATTGTTGACGAAATACTTGACCTCCTTCTTGTCCCTCGAGTTTTAAGGGATAGTCCCGTGACACTAAAGACTGAAGGTTCCAGATGGCCAACTATCTGGGGTGAGGAGCAGGCTAGAGAGTTGGTCACGACACGGAGAGAGTTGTTGACATGGTGTGTTGATATCCAGAGTTACGCACCTACGAAGCCGCTACTTAGGCTTCTAGCCGAATATACTACGGAAGAAAGTGAGAAACATATTCTCACTTTTCTTTCTTCTGCCCAAGGTCAAGAGGCTTTTTGCGAGTGAGTCATCCCCATTTGAAGAAAAGGGAGTGAAATTATTGCTAACGTGTCATAGTCTCCGAACAGGTTCATATATCACGCTAGTCCAATTGCTACGAGCTTTCCCCTCTTGCAAGCCGCCACTATCACACTTATTGTGTAACCTCCCAACATTAATGCCCCGATTCTATTCCCTGTCAAACGACCCACATATTTCTAGCAGCAAAGCCAGCGACAATGAACGGCGTCTAATTGAGGTTGCCGTCACTGTTCACGAGACTCCGGATTGGAGAGGTGGTAATCGGACTGGTGTTGGATCGGGCTTTCTTGAGCGTGCCGCACGGAAATTCATGGATGCTGAACAGGCTGGCATGCCATCCAATGAAATTGACATTCGTGTTCCGATGTTCCGCGGTCTCATGGCTAACCCGCTAGCTCGCGAGTTCGTTGCCGATGGACCTATGCTTCTCATCGGCGCAGGGGTCGGCATCGCACCGTTCCGTGGCTTTGTCCATCGCCGCCTGAAGAACGCCAACTGTGCAAATAAGGTATGGGTTCTTCAGGGCGTCCGCGATTCGCTCCTCGACGAACTCTACAGTGGGGAATGGGGTGTCCACGAAGACGATGTTAAGAAGGTGGTTGAAAGCAGACGGGGAGAGGGCCGATACGTACAAGAAGAAGTGAGAGCACAAGCAGACCTTGTCTGGTTCATCATTAATGCACTCGATGGACGAGTGTTTGTCTGTGGAAGTGGTAAGGGTATGGGAGAAGGGGTGGAACGGGCGCTGGTGGATGTGGCCATTGACAAGGGACGATTACGAGAAGAAGAAGCGGTGGAATTTTGGAGAAAGAAAAAGGAGGGGGGTCAATATATTGCTGTAAGCTGGAACTGGATACGTAGCCTATTGAGTCTAGGACTAACATAAATCACAGGAGACTTGGTGAATACAAGATTCAGCGTTGGTATGCATCGGTCTTGCTTTTTGCATTAGAAATAGGCTTATGCTCAGAAAGAGCCGGCTAAATCTGTTTTGGCATGTGCTTCCGAGGTACAGCACAAGTACCATTTCCAAGGTTTCCAGGTTTTCTTCGTATTTTTCCGGATGGATTGTTGGTTGGTCGGATGAGCATACGATACATAGTCGACACGGATTGCTGATGAGCTGGCGCTTTTGATAGTTTGGGTCCAGCCTTTTGCATGTATACGAGGATATGAGCAGGGCAAGGTAGAAAAAATGGAAACAGATTTGGCTGTGCTATTTAATTGAATTCGTTTCCAAGTACGCGTACTCCGTAAGGTTTTGAAATCGATTTTACACCGTATTTAAGCGAAAATGCGGCTCAAAAGCTTAGCTCATCCTCCCACTATCCAAGGATCCGCTGCAAACACGAATCAGGAATCTGGTGCAAGTTCTTAGCAACAACTCAGCCGACGGGCTTTCTGCTACCAGAGCTGTTGTTATTAACACAACAATGACAATCACTGGGTAAACTCGAATCTCCCACACCCACAAGTTCTCAACACCAACTAACCACCAGAAAAGCCTCTACTTCATCCCCGACACCGGCACATCTACCTCCAGCGCAACTTCCTCATCCCCCTCCCTCCTCATCACCCTTACCGATCGCCTCATCAAAGCCCACAACCCCGAGCCCCTCGCAAAATGGGGACTCGAAACACGGCTGATGCGAGAAACAGCTGCGTCTGCTGCAAATCTCGCTGCGATTGGCAGTGTGAGCAACCTGGCATCCGGCGGCACAGCTGCAGTTGAAGCAGCAGCAGCAGCGTCTGGGGCTAAAGTCTTGCAGTTCCTCACGCTAATGCATCATACGAATCGATCATATATTAGTATCTCAACCACATCTCCACAAACACCGCCTGCGCCGCCGGCAACTGTGATATCAATCCCGCACCCACATGGCCGTGAAGAGTTCCTAACGCTCATCTCGGCGAAACTTACGCCTCTCTGGGCGCATTTTCAGACTCTCGAGCTTACGAACGGTATCGCGTTCGCTGTCACGACTGGGCTGGATCAGCTGCATGTGCGGCTGGGAGAGCTGAAGGGTAAACATGGGCTTAGAGGCGTTGTGATTGAAGTCTCGATTGTTAATTCTGCTACGCCGAGACTTGTGAATGAGGAGGGTGGCAAGCAGAGTGATGATGCCCCGCCAGAGGAGGATTGGGAGAAGGGGGAAGCGACGATACGGAAGTTTTGGGACGGATTGAGTTTACAGGGCGGGAGGGCATATGTTAGAGTTGCGGGCGTGGGGGAGGGCCCTGCTTCTTCGAGACCGTTAGATCTCGCGAGGCAGTATTGTGAGATGCTTAGGTTGAGGGGACCATGAGAGGCCTTGAATCAGGTTGATCTCATTTTTCTGGTTTGGGGTGGCTAAACATGCGAGTCATGAGTCTGCGAAGCGCTGGCACACTGAGCAGTCTGCTCAAAAGGAAAACGTTTCGACGATGGCTCCTAAGCTAGACTTTGGAATTGCCACTGCCATCCGTTCTACCTGTGCTACCCTCAAAAGCCGGCTGAAATCGAAAAAAAACCTCCAGAGCTTCTATTCAGGGCAGAGAGGTGCTAGCTCATCGCCAGTGCGACATTGGAATACCAAGAATTCTAGAATGGCAATTTTAGGGAGGCATAGTATTGCTAGTTATCCGTCTGCACAATAACCATCAAATATGGGGAGGAGGTAATTGTAACATGGTTGGAAGATTGAAGACAATTGATAAGGAAAAAGACGTCTTGAAAGATAAAATCAGCATGTACTAAGTTTTAGTGCTCCTTAGTGAATCCTCACGACAAGCCGTCACACATTGAATACCGGCAGTTTGATCTTGTAATGATCGAGATTGCCACGACACCTGGCAACCCAGCGCGGCTTATGTCCGATGAATGATGATGATAACAATAATGCAATGCAGGTGGATGACCTCTCTGGGTTGGTCCATCTATTTTTGCATCATCAGCTGGACGAACTCGTTGTCTATGGTTGAGATACTCCATGTTAGCAACCCAAGTGCAGCATTCCATGTTCGACTGGTTACTAACAGTCGATCCTGCCATCACCATCCTGATCAGCCTCCCTAATCATCTCGTCAACCTCGTCATCAGTCAGCTTCTCGCCGATGGATGTCATGACGTGTCGTAGCTCGGCAGCAGAGATGAAGCCGTTGTTGTCTCGGTCAAACACCTTGAAAGCCTCTCTAATCTCCTCTTCGGAGTCTGTGTCCTTCATCTTGCGCGCCATCATGGTGAGAAACTCTGGCGCAAGGAGCATCGTCAGAATCTTGGTTCCCAAAGACAAATTTTTCGTGACGTGTAGTGTTACGTACCAGGGAAGTCGATGGTTCCATTGTTGTCGGCGTCGACCTCGTTGATCATGTCTTGCAACTCGGATTCGCTAGGATTCTGGCCTAGGGATCTCATGACCGTACCCAACTCTTTTGTAGTGATTTGACCTGACATTGCAAAAAGAAATTAGTTCTTAACCGTACGAAATGGGAAAGGCGATCGTGAAGTTTAATATAGAGTAGCCAAGCTTGAATAATGACGACATCTGGAGAAGAGGTCTGAGAGGCTGTGCAGGTACGGCAGACGAGCGAGGGGAGAGCAAGCAAAGACCTCTAGAAAGAGATACCATGCCAGTTCGGGGTTTTAAACGATTTCATTGGAGATGCTGTTACTGACCGTCGCCATCCTTGTCCTATGTACCGCAACGTGCGGTTAGAGAATCCGCGAAAACGTTAAAATTAAGGACAAACTCACGAAAAGAGAGAAAGCCTCTTTGAACTCGGAGACTTGCTCCTCGGTAAGAGAGTCCTGTGCAAAGATCTCCAGTCAGCATCATTGAACGGTTTTATTCCAGCGAAAATTTGTTAAGAACAAGTCTGAGGCTGAAGTAGCCGCGGGGTACAGGCACTTGCGAGACTGACCATATCCATGGTTAGTTTGGTGTCAGAAAAATTTCAGAAACGTCGTTTCTTTGTGTCTATTGAGGCTATTCTCGCGGCTTAGCCAAATCTTCGTTGTGGAGAAAATCGTGGTGGAGGATGCCAATCAAGTGTACGGTGAATGAATACTGATGGATTGTTACGATGGAGATGATGGAAGTGGGATGAAATGCCAAGGCTGCCGGCTAAAAGTGAGTAAATTTCCAGAACAGGCTTGATTTGCACAAGTACCTAGTGAAAGGGCACAAGCTAGAGACGACGCACGTGACGAAGCATCCCTCATTGCAGGACACTTTGCCGGAAACTTGTTCTTCAATCAACATTCTCATGATACTTCGATAGCGTCAAGGAAACACAATTACTGTACCCCCAGGAGAACGCCGGGAGATACTTGCTAACATAGCTTGGCGCAATGTGGCGGGACCGGACTAATCTGTGTGTCAAACTCGAGCCTCCTGAATCAATGTAGTTTCGGAAGTTGACTATTCTTTAGCTATATCTCCTACCGTCAGTCCTACTCCCATCATCCCTCCAAGAAGCCTCGATTCCTTGGCCCTTCTCCAAATGGGTTCTCAGACAATGCATCCGCTGTCTCCGATGAGCGTCGCGGCCTCATGTCCGCCGGTGCTTTCGATGATAATGATGGTGATACGGTAATTGAGATGGATCTGTTACCGCCACGCTGGCTGGATATCAGTGACGAGGTGACGGATTTGCTGGCTGAGATAGCACGGAAATCTGCGAAGTTGGACAAGCTGCACCAGAAGCATGTGCTGCCTGGATTTGACGACGAGCATGTTCGAAGGGAGGAGGAGGGGGAGATTGAGAAATTGACGGTGGACATAACGAGGGGCTTCCACGCTTGTCAGCGGGCAATTCAGAAGGTGGAGTCTATGGTACGGGATGCAAGACAGCAGTCCGGGGTGAGCAAAGGAGAGGAGATCATAGCGAGGAACCTGCAAATATCTTTGGCTGGAAGGGTCCAGGAAGCTAGCGCTGGGTTCCGAAAGAAGCAGAGTGCATACTTGAAGAGTGCGTCTGTAATCCAAGTTTACGGTCTTTTATTACTGACAATTTCGATATAGAGCTACGAGGAATAGGCGGGATGACCCCCCCGCTAGATCGCTCTTCAACACCTCATCAGAATCCCTACTCAGATCCATCAATGCTTGAATCTGACGCCGATAAATCCTATTCCCAGTCCACTCTCCTACAAACAACAGCAAAGCAACTCACCAGTAATGATGCAACCATCATGCAGCGGGAACGAGAGATCACGGATATCGCCAAAGGAATTATCGAACTTGCCGATATCTTCAAGGAACTGCAAAATATGGTCATTGATCAGGGCACATTACTCGACAGAATCGATTTCAATATCGAGGCTATGGCCGTCGATCTCAAGGGTGCGGATGTAGAGTTGACGAAGGTGTGTATTTGTCCAAGCCAATGGAAATTCCATTGAGATGATGCGCCGTATCTGACAGATCCCGTGCACTCAACCAGGCATCAGGATACCAGCGAAGAACAGCGAAACGGAAAATCATTCTGCTCTTAATTCTCCTCGTCGTCGGCATGATCATCTTAGTAGCCGTCAAACCCAAGCGCCACAACAACAATCTATCATCACCGCCTCCAGACCAAGCGAATCCTATCGACCGAGTTATGGACAATGAGAAACATGTTGCTCCTACAGATTCATGGGATGCGGTTGATGGGGCGCCAAGTATATTTGGTGGTTCGGATATTTCCAGGAGAGAGTGGAGGAGACGGAGAAGGAGGAGAAGTTAGAGCTCTAAGCATACAATATCAGACTTTTGCTTTGTAATATTACTTGGGCTGTGAAGTATTTTATTCACTTGAGCGTCTCGCGCATTTTTGTAGTCCTCCGCCCTGAGGTCGCTCTAGGCTGATTAGTCAGCAGAGAGGGAAGAGTGATCGGGCTCGATTCTAGGATCACCAAGAATGTGCATGCCGCCTATTAATTGGTTGGCTTGGTGTTTGCCGTATTTTCCCATCAATTTTTCACCCATGCTTTTCATTGTATGCTCGATCGCCATCGCCATGAGTGGTCGTGCAAAGAATTTAGATAGGCTCCGGTGTTGTTCTGTTGTAAGTGGCGACCGTAGGCCGCAGCAGCACGCGTACAATGTATACTAAGGGGTTAAAATGCGTCTCGCCTCCCGAGTAGTAAGATTAATCAACCATCTCACGCTGGAGAACTAGTTTGAAGTGGTCACTAAGATGTCTTATTGACTAATTCGTATGCGCGTTGACCAAAAGACTTCTAATCAAATTAATTCTGCCACCCAGCGAACGAGACGGGACAAAACGCCTATCAGAGCAATAACGAGACAGAAAGGGTGAAGAATAACCAGAGTGCTCATAGGCATGAAACTAGAAAGAATTAAACGCTCGACTCAACTCCGACACATTCATTCCAAGGAGTACTGCTGTTATCCACCGACGCAGCCCGGGTATATCCTCCTGGGAATATTCTACGTCCTTTCGAAGTACGCGTTGTATTGCAGTTGCTAACATGAGCACACCGGAGTTTCCTTGTGGTAAGGGTCGCTGGTCGACCGTCCATCCTCCAATTTCAAATTCAGTCTTTAAACATGCTATTGCCGTATCCATGACATCAGTCGAGTTGAGACCGACGGATGCATAGTGTCTAATCATTTTCTCCGCCCTGGAGACCTCGAACAATGTCCAGTGATCATCCTGGTAAACTGGGAAGAGAAGCATCTCCATATCTTTGAGCGGTGCCACCATGTCATACCAATGCCCAAGGTGTCCCCGATGCCCCCGATATGTTCGCCAGAAAGTCGACTCAAATAAGACGGTTTTCGGTCTCGCTCCTAGTCGATACACAGGGCGAACAAGCATAGATAAGCAAAGACAATCTCGCAATCTAGCTGTCCATCGCCAGTCAATAAGGGCCTGAGTGATTTCAACGTCAACCTCTTTCCTGTATGCGTGAGACATATCATGGTTGCCCTTTTTCTGTTTGGGTCGTGTGCCTTATCCTCCACCGCCTTAACATTTGTGGCCCAGGGATCCGGCAATGTCGGCCGTGATGCTGAACTGTCACGTGGGATGGGAGCAAGATCATGGGATATATATGCCCGGGGCAACTCTTCGCTGGAGGGATCGTTTTCCGCCAGCTGCGTCATGGTCCGACTTCTCTTATTGTGTGTGCCGTCTCTCTGTGACTTCATCTCGAGGGTGTTTTCTCGGCAGGTGGGTGTGTGTTGCTGTCGCGGAATCACTGCTAGTGTCCGATAAAAGTCCATGATCACCGTTTCCATCAACATCGATGCTCTTGTCATCCGTATGGAGTCGAAAGGCCGGAGACGTAGAGTTTGCAGACCGTCGGGATGAAGAGATTGTGCACCGTTTCGTGCCGTAGCGCATCAGATACACACAATTCCGGTATCTCTCGGCTTTATCGTGAAGAAGATCTTCAGTAAATCGTGTGCGTTTCTCGTCCAAGTGGAGAGGAGGTTTGATTGCTGCTTTAAGTTTCCCTCATTCCAGCGCACGCACGACTGCATTGGTCTCACCAACACACCACTCATCTGGTTTAGTCTTTAAAATGGTGACCCCGGGTTCGCAGACCCAGTGATACCCCAGAAGGTCTGTTACCTTACGGTCCATACTGACGTAGGTAGGGGCCCCCATTGTCAACTCTAATGTCCTATTAGTATTATGGTCAAAAGTCTGAAGTGTCGTTCGCTTTCTCACGGAGATATTTAGCCAATAAGTTGATTGCTGGGTTATCTAAATGCTGTGTAGCTGTCCCCAGACCTGTGACTCGGGTTCGATGCCGAGGAGTGACAGTGTTCATGGCGAAGATGGGGGTTCAATATCGGTGGTTCAAATTTGGCTAGAGGTAGATCAAGGAAGATGGGCGAGGGGGGCTTCTTTATGCTGTGGGGAGCGTCTTCTTGACAGCCGTTCCCTTTGGGGGTGGTAGTGCGATGGTGAGAGATCTAATTCTCTGTAATTGACTGGCAGGTGTGTGAGGAGACAGGAAACCGGCCCGCGGTGTGATTGACTAGATCGTGGGGCGATAGGTGAGTCAGGGGAAGACAGCTGGCCGATGCTTTGCGACGAGAAGGGCTGTATGTATGCGTGTTCCACGCGGGCCGGCTTAGTCTAGGTGAAATACGAGACACCTGGGCGCTGAGATCAAGAGTAAGTGCAGGGAACCATGGATATGGAGATTGAGACATGGCTGTCAATAGTCCAAATAGATCCCCAGGCATAATGAACAAGGGCGCTTAGTTATTTGCTCATAGGGGCTATGCTCTGTCATAAGCATGCAGCGGGTGCCCCTGAAAGTGTGCCTTGCTGTGTCCCGCGAAAGGGCGCCACTTAAGCCCACATACTGAGTACTCCAACCTGTAAGAAGAGGAGTATAGCAGCCTTAGTAAGTTTCGTGCCACTAATGTGCCTTGTCGGAGGATTAGAATAGCTGCATGCGCCGCCCAATGCATCCTCTCTGGCCCAGGGTAATCTAACACCGAGCCAACGGAATATCCCAGCTCTCCCTGATATTGCTGCGCCTCTGCATGAAGAGGATCGAAAGTCCGTTCCTGCTCTTGCAGCTGCCTTGGATTCTCCCGAAAGGCATCAATCGCACGCCCCCCGGTGCATCTCCACAGGGTTATGCTCTCAAGATCATTAGGATTTCGCTGTTGCCTTGGCCTCAAAGCTGTCACTCAAAGCTGTCACTCGGCACGACCAACCCCTTCTTCACGCCTGTCCCAAGTTTGGCTAGTAGGGCCTTCCTTCTGCTCAATCACGTCTCAGGGTCAGTGAACCAGGTGCAATCAGTTAACGTAGATGGAAACTGTGCAAGGTAGGAATGAGACATTACTACCTTTGATGGAGCGCCGCTATCCAATCAATCCTGTACTGCCAGTCTCCTATCTGCATCTTCCGATAACACCGTGTTTAGCAAACAATTCCTTGCCGTTTGAGCGCAGCTGAAAGGCAGTCCTGTCATGCTCTCCACCAGGGTTGGCCAGCTCGTGCTCGGTACTTTGCTACCACATGTAACCAATTAATGGCGGTTGCAGCTAGTGCATGATCACCAGTCCCACTAAACCGCCCTGCCGCCTTCGCTGCTGCACAATCCCCCCCGTCCAACTCTCCTGCCAATGCATTGCCGATGCACTGCCCGGTTTTCCAGTCCGAAACAGCTCCGCCATCCTAAGATGGAAGAGTCTGGAGGGGTAAGAGTAGCATCAGTGAACTTCGTCCATCGGAACCACGTCTGCCTTGCCTCACAGAAGTGGAGCATTCCAACGTCATTCGGCGCCAACCAGGGGGAGATACGGACACACCGGATCCTGCGATCCCCTGCAGGCAGTTTCGGTATCACCCTAATTGAAGAAAGAATTGGGAGTGAAACAGCTCGAGGCAAGCTGAAAGTCGACACGCACAAGCTCCGTGTCCCATCTCCTCAGGGTCAAGCAATTCCACCTCGGAGAACCAATTGACATAAGCCTTGAAGCGTTGGCGCACAAGACCTGCCGCTGAAAGGCATCATTCACAAGCCCTCTGGCCGCGTCATCCAATACAGCTATGATCCCCTGCACATTCATCCATGTACACGCTGCTGGGTTTGCCTCCGCACGTCCTTCCGATCTGGTGCTTGCCCCGAATTCCTGCATTATCCACCTATCTCGCCCTGTCTCACCGAAAAGCACCCTACCACTCTGCTCAACGCATATTCCCCTCCTGCGTGATTCATCTGACTTGTTGTGATGCAAAGGGGGGGACGCCTTGCTAACCGGCAGATGGCTTCGCAGAGCACAACAAAGCCACTGCTGCCTGGAAGCTCACTGCAGGGCCGCATCCGTGCCATTTGAGCCGAAACTGCTAGGAGCATCCGCGTCATTCTTCTCCTGAAGTCCGCTTGAAAGCTGACGCATCCTTGCTAGCTTGGGCGCTATCGAAGGCTGGACGGTTCATAGTTCCGCCTTGCCTGTATCTTTACCGCTAACACTGTGTCATGTCGTCAACCAGAAAGTCTCTTGCAGTTAGAGACGAAGGATTGTCGCAATGACAGACCGATGTAGATAGACCGGTTTCTGCCTGGATCGAGAGGTCGGATGTATGTGATCATGAGAGGCTTGTAAAGCTAGTTAGCAGAGAAATCCATCGACCTCAGCATGACGAGCATGCCCTCGCTACTGCCTCGACGTTCAAAAATCTTCTTGATCCTTGCCCCGTATCTCCTGCATAATCCACCAGTGTCACTAAAGCATCTTGTCACTTCTTTCGCCACATAACCCCAGCCTTCAGCTCTCATTTGACCAGAGCCGGAGACTAGTTACGGGCATACTTCTGCATTGGGGGATGGCATTCTCAATGGATGCCTTGCGGACTGTAGGGTCGTATCCCCAGCTCGTCGGTATCATGAGAATGGATACCATCTTATCACTGCCATCACACTCAGCTGCACTAGAAAACTTAGTGACATTATTCTGCCTCTTGAAGGTGCCTCCGTACGCGGTCATTGAAGAGTGACTCTGTAATCCACTCTGGGAGGCCACACTCCATCACAGGCATGTCGTCAGCGCCTTCGAAAGTATGTCTTACTGTGCCAGGCAAAAGAACGTCGGAATTCGTCATCCTCTGCTTCTCCAGCGCCTAAGTCTATACGCTGAAACACCAGTCCCAGTATCCCTTTCCCACACTTTTCCTCTCTGCCCAATCAATGCAAAATCTGATGTCAGGATAGTCCGTATTGAGCTGAAAGCCAAGGCACACAGCCTCCAATCTCCTAGCCCACAGCATGTTAACCCTGCCTAAGTTTGATGCACACCGCCTCGCAGTGCCGTGTCATCAACCAGAAAGTTTCGCGCGGCCGGGGACGGAGGGATTGTCGCAACAGCAGGCCAATGGGCTCATTGTCAAGGCCACCGATGGATGTCTAACAGGGCGACATTGACGGGAAAGCATTTGCGGCGCAGCCGAACGCGTCACGATCAGCTCGTTCAAGGTGGAGATGAGGTGGGAACTCATCGATGGCCCTAGGATTCTTCGACTGTCAGCGACAACGAGATGAGACACGGGAAAAAAAGAGGGGGCGTAGTACATGCATGAAGAGGCGAAGTAAAAAATGCCTCAGGGTCCAGCAGGGGTGAGGTTGAGGTGGTGGTGCAGTGCGAAGGGTAAAGGGTAGAGAATCGAGGTGGGAAATGGCGATAGATTTATATCGATGGGGTTGAAGCTCGCGAAAAAGCGGCGGGAGGGCCAAGCGAGACGCC